>SNQJ01S0059630.1:11259-42579 GCA_010110895.2 Picea sitchensis | reverse complement strand
TAAGTATATATAGGTCTCTTCACAAGGTAAAACTTCCTTGTGGATAATATCAAATTGTTTTACATAATCTGGGAGATATCCCAAAATCACCTAAACTAAGAAAATAAAATGCAAGAGAAATCTTTGAAATATCCCCTAACTGCACATCAACTCAATTGCAATTTCGAATTTACCTGCAATAGAAAACAATTATCAAATTAGAGAAATATTTCAGTAACAAAACACTAAAAAATTGATCCTACAGACTTAGCTACAGAATCATCTGATTCTGTAGCTAGTCTAAAATAGCATACACGACTAGATAGCAATCAAATGAAATCTTTTCAAAAGAATCAAATCCATTTAATTTTCTTTCAAAAAATATCCTAAACGAATCACTATGATTCCAATGAGTTTACTAACAAAATCGAAAAAGATGCAATCGAGACAGGGTAAGGATACTCTGTTTTTTTAGTTGCCATAAAATTAGGTCGAACCATAATAGGATTGTTTCATAACAAACGAAATCAATGGTAAATCATATCGTATAAAATACGATGTAACACAATCATAATTGATACAATCATAATCGATTTGTTACTGTTGTATAATATTCATATTGTTTTAATCAAATGCCAATAAGGAAAGGCTGTTACGATTATAGTCAACATGAAACATACACAATCAGCATCAACAAACTTCGCCATAGATTTCGATCGTAGGGCGTTACACAGTCAGCAAACAGGATCACAATAATGATCACAACCATCACAAATTGACAAAAGTGGTAATCGTAAACTGGGCAATCAACCGAATCGAATCGTGACTGAGTCAGATATAGAAACAAATCGTAATCCTGGGCATGACCATTTTCGTTCAACAAATCAAATTTAAACAATACATTTGCAATATGAAACGAGCTGATAACGCGGTCAAACGATGTGAATCGAACAGTTGCAATTTGTTTTTGCATTAACAGAATAATATTCGAATTGACCAAATCAGACACGAGATATAACATTATAACAGTTATGCCAACTATATCATATAGAATATAACCAATTCGAATCGAAACATTTACTGTGTTCATAATTGGAATACCAGAAACAACCCGTGTTTAGTAAAGATATTAACAACTTATATAAGCAACAAAATATTCAATTGAAGCTAAATTAAAACAATCAAATCTGTCCCACGATCAATCGAATCAAATCCAAATCCAATCGAAACATAAAACAATAACGAAATTCGATTTATTAAAACAAGATTATATACAAAAATGCATTCTTATGTGACAAAGAAAATTCACGGTGTAAATAGAGTTGTGGGTTTATCATATAAACAAGTGATAATCATACCAGTGAGGTTGCTCGAGCTATGCCAGTTTTGAATTAACAACCGCTGTAGCTGACTCCACGTTCTTAAACAAAATCGAACCTGTTGTTCGCTGTTTCTTATCAGTGGATGGCATCTTTGCCTTTTGATTGGTGAGCGTTGCAACTTGATCCTCCAGAGCATGAATTCTGGACTGCAACATTGGCACGTCGAGATAATACCTTTCTAACCATGCGCCACACTGATCACATGGTGGAGAAGCTGATTCAGATCGAGCAAGACGGGGTTTTGACGAGTCACCGAGGGTTTCATAAGACATTTTGATGTCGGGAAGATTAGGATCATTTTGCAAGCAAGGTGGTAGGTTTTTGACAAAATCATATGAGGGTTTGTCACACAGTCCTAAAGAATAGGGATACTCACTTGCCAGGTATCGTTCAACCTCTGAGTCAGAATATTCACTCACCATGATAGGGTCAGGGTTGACAAAAACTTTTGGTTTGTTTCTTGTCATGCGAGATATTAACCGGGTATTCTTCTTGCCTTTGGAATTCGTAAGAGGTTTGGCCTTAGGCCTTTTAGCCGTAGGTTTAACATTTTCCACATCTGTGGTGACAGAAATGGGTAGGTCAATAGGCGAGTCGGGTAGGGGTTTAGGTAACAGAGCACTGTAAGGCACAGGTGGTACTGACTTACTCTCGCTCACCATAGGTTTGTCAACCTGTGGTGGGCTAGAATCATCAAAATTATTTCGTTTAAGAAAATCATTCCAGCAGTCTCGGCGTAACCCCAAATGACAAACCACAAGCATTTTAATTAACCCAAAATGGAATAGGCTGTTATCGGCATGGTTCCTCTTATATCTTTTAGACATTTAAAACAGACTCCTATGCAAGTAGTAAGGCATATTAAGCTCATAGCCCATGAAAACCATAAGTAGTCCAAGGTGGTACAAGAAAACGAAACCATACCTGCCCTCGCAGGTGATGAATTGCTTGGTTACCATCAACAAGTCATGCCATCGTTGATTTAGCATATTCGTGGGTAAACCTTTGTCACAGGAGCTCACTCTTCATGACTGGAAGAGCAATGTCCATGGGACATCTTCCACTTTGCAATTTTTTGACCAGTTCTGTCTGACAACAGGCAGATTGGTAGCTAAACTGAGAAAATGCTCATCAATTTCCAACTGCACATCCCCAACCTTGGCTCGACAACCATGAAAGGTTAATGCAAATTGCCGAGCCACGCTAGGGTTATAGCCATCAAATTTTCGTATGAACGGGAGCCATCCGAATTCCTCAAGGTCACTGTAAGAACCATCGAACATCAACAAAGCTTGGCAACCATTGGGCTCAGCCCTTACGACTGGAGCCATGGCGCGGGCACATGGTAGGGTTCGGATAAACACATAGGAGCAAAATCGCTTAGGCCAAAAGATGAGAATGATGAAAGGGGAGGCAAATCAATATGCGCGTGCGAAGGTGGTGGGTTAGTTCACCGCCATGCAAAACATTAATGGTAGAGTACAACGCTGTTCCATCAATCATGAACCAAAATATTCGGCCATCCCAAGATTTAAATGGTGAATGATAATATACCAATTGTGCCAATCTATGGTTCAAAACCATGAATGTTCAACGTAAAATCAAACCCAAAAGTTTAATCAATGCGCCATTGCATAACATCAAACCATTTCCATTCAATATAAAGTCAAATTCATATGTTTCCCATGCGCTTGTTGCATAATCAAAGTTTATAAAACATGATAAGAGATTTCATAAAATCGATAAGCCAAGAACTTACAATAGTAAGGATCACATTATATAAGAACCAAAATCAAACATGACCCCTATATAATCAAGTATAATTCATACATTTACATGATCAATGCCTTATCAATCAAATAAAAGTCAAGTTGCGAAATCAAAGCAAGAATGTCATAGTTTGAAAAATCTCTTCAGCCACATAATAATAAACCAAAGGTAAGTGCTTTTCAGAATATCAATGAGAATCTCACGACAGTTCAAATAATGATGGAGGAGTTTTCACGCTTTCAGTCGTGAAAAATAAATTGAAACCAATTTGCAAACGTCGCATGAAATGAAAATATTGTTAATCTGCAAAATGCGATGAAAATTTGAAGTTCAGGAGACATAGGTGTAGGCAGCTTTTAAGGCAATAAAAAAAATTGTATTGGCTGCCAACAGATCTTCAACTTGACTATATTGGCATGTGTCATACATTAGATTGGCATCAACATCCTCTTACCATTAGTCATTATTTGTAACATTGATTTGTCATCTTTGTACCCTTGGTCATTGTTATGCACCCAACCCCCTAACCTCTCTTAGGCTGGTGAGGTGTCAAAAATTCCCATTCTTTTATTTTATTCTTTTCTATAAGAAAATATTATATTTGGATTCCACTCATCAAGAGATTTCCAACGACTGTAACGATGCTCAAATCTAAGCTCCAGATAAAAATTTATGGCCTCCTAAAGTTATAAGAAATTCATCCATTTTTACCACCTCATTGCCACATGGCTCCCTTCCATTAGTTCCATCTCACATGGAACTAACATGGACGTTGAAATGGAACCTACAACCTGGCCCATCAGGTCCACGTTTAATCATGGAACCCTCTTCATCGTCAAAATTCATCTACTCCAAACCCGATCAGGTCACTCCAACCTTTTCTGATGACAATCAACCTCTTCCAGATCCGATCAAACCTTTTTCGATCAGCTTTGTTCCGATCAACTCTTTTTGATCCAATCAACTCCATTATGATCAACCTCTTTCTAACCTGATCAACCCTTTCCGACCCGATCAACCTTTTCCAACTATTTCAATCCAATCAACTCTTCCGATGATGATCAACCTCTTCCCGATCTGACCATATCTTCCTGAACCGATCAACTCTTTCCAAGCCGACCAACTTATTCTCGACCTGACCAACTCTTCCTGATGACATTCATGCAGGTTTTTTAAAGGACTATATCTTGGGATACAAGTGTCAGAATCAGGTCCATGATACCTCATTGGAAAGGTATTGAGATGAGAAATGAAATGGTGGAGGTATTCAGGTCAGAAACATGACCTCAAATACCATAAATCATAGAGAAAAGTAGGAAACTAATTTGGGGGGGGGGGGAGGATGGAGTATGAGGACTTTAGACAACCATATCTGGGGCTACATGCAACAAAATTAGGCCCAGTATAGCTTATTGAAAATATATAAGAGAGTAGAAAGTGATAGAACAATAAGAATTAACAAATTAAAGGTTGAATTTCCTAGAAAATGCAGAACACAAAAGAGACCCAAATTTGATTGAACAATGGGCTATGCTATGTTCCAACAATCATATCTCAAGCTACAGGATTCGAAATCAAGCCCAGAATAACTAGATGGAAATCTGAGATAGAGGAGGAGAAGATCAGATGAACTTAATTAGTAGGATAAAACAAAAAATGCCCATAATAGCTTGAGGAACATAAAGAGGACACCAATGGGAATAGTTAATAATAATTTTTTTTATTTTTTTAAATGAATATCATTTGCAACTACCTTGGGGCGAAAATAACCACCCAGGAGACTCTTCATCTCCTATTTGTAACTCGTGCATGTTCATTTTTGAAAAATGTAAAAGAAATTCAAAATGAAAAATGACAAAATGAAAAGGAAAAATGAAGTGAACAATCATTAGAGTTCAAGAGTCACTCTTTTCTTATAAAGGAAGACTCGTTGGATGTAATAGGGGACTTTTTCCCATTATGTACACTATGCATACTATTATTTTGGGATATATGAATAGGAAAAGGCATTTTTGAAGTCATAACTATTTTCAAATGCTTATGGGACTATTCTACACTTGTATTTGTTGTTTAAGTTTTTTGAGTACTGATCATGCAAACCATTGATGATGATTACAATTGCATGAGACATTCTCCAGGACACGGACTAATTGAGTCAACCTGAGAGAGAGCCCCTGATATGGGTGTGTGGTTCCTATTTGAGACAAAATTGGAACATAGTGATGGCCTCCTTACAAAGAGTTGAGAAGAACTCCAGATGATTCTCTTGTGTAACGCAGTGAGAAAGGAGATCTATCGAGTTGGACGTGCCTGTGGCTGAGAACAAGGTGACGGTGTGAATTCCCATAGAGCTGGGTGCATTTTCATGAGACAAAGATGAAGATGATGTATTAACCTCCTATGAGCATAGAGTTGAGATGATGAATTCTAGATGATTCTCCTGTGTAATGCAGTGGGAAAGAAGATCTGTTGAGTGGACTTGCCTATGGACAAACACAGGTGAACGTGATCCTAGTGGATGAGCACTAGTGAGTGTGGTTTTCCTATGAGACACAGTGATATAGAGATATGTAAATTCCTATGGATGTGCCCCTAGTGGCTAAGCACTAGTGGGTGTATGAGATCCCTTGCTATATTGTGCAAGAGTCAGACTTACCTATAACCCTAATTTTTATGTAAAGGGTACAAGTCGACCCCACCATAATGTAAAAGATAATTAATATGGTAATTATAAATTATATTTTGAGTTATTGAGGTATGCCCTATTGTGCCAATAGAAACATCATTTGATGTGACAAGTCTTATATAAAAAAAGGTGAATCCCCATTGAGGAAACACACTTATCATTGTGTCATCTCATGATTTCAAAAATTGTGGTCTGAAATGATGAGAATTACAACACCCTCTTGTGTGCTAGGTTTGGTGATGGTGTGGGAGGTATTTCTCTTGAGGAATATAACAAATGATTGGAAGGTTTTTATTCCCTTGTTGGGAAGGGTTTCCTAGGATACTTCTTGTGTTCTTGTGCATGGTTATTCTTCTTGTGATCTTGGTTTGCTGCAGTAGTTATGGTTCAAATTATATTTAAACATAAAAATTAAAGAGGACACATGAGCCATAGCTCATTGAAAATCCAGCATGGTATCAGAGCAGGCTTGAAGAAGACCATTGCACACTAAAATTGAAGGTAAGATATACCAAAAATCTGCTGTAGGTATGAAGAGAAGAGGACTGTACCCCTCTTAGCAATTTTGTGGTAAGATGAAAATAGCCAGATCGTTTCTTTAAAAACTTCTTTGGTGAAGACAAGAGGGACGGACCCTAGGAGAAGGGATGAATGCTAGAACAAGATAGCCGCAGGCCTAAGGAGCATGAATTAACCTAAACCACAAATGCTGTAAAGAAACCAACTGTTTTGAGGCTCCTCCATAGCTGTCGTGGTTATAACCCAACAAAAAATGCCTAAAGAAGAAGGGCCAGATCCCTTCTGAAGTGAAATCAAAGGCTATCACAACCCAAAAATATGAGACTATACAGGAAAAGTTTACCTCAGTCCGAGACTCTCGAGGCAAAGACAATGATGAGGCTGTCTAGGCAACTACAATGATGAGGCTGCTGTCCTGTGCAAATTTTACCTCAGTCCAAGGGCAATAGAAGAGTATTGTTTTCCTTTTTCAGGCAGACTGTGAGATGTCAAAAAGGATAGTTGCAATAATGTGTTTGGAATTTCGTTAAATGTCAACAATGGACATGATATTGATAAAGATAAAACAATCATAGCAAGTTGGATGACCAACTAAAGGACAAAATTGCTAATATGTGATACTCTCATATTAGTTACATCAGTAAAGGTTGATGCATAATTTGTCAGAAACTTATATGGTACAAATGGATACAAGGCTAACAAGCAAGGAATGTCATTGCTCATCATGACATTGACAAATAAAAAAAACCTTTATTGGTGTAGACTCTGAGGTATGCACTTGTATATATATTATTTGCATCATTTTCATAAAGGTACTTGCAGGAGGAAGGAGCCATTGGTGCAATCATGGACCTAGAGAAGTCTTATTCAGAAGAAAAACATACTGAAAGTGAAGATTCCAGGTTTGATTTTTTTAAATTATCATTTCTATAACCTACATTTATAAGGTTACTGCATTACAAGCAGGTGTTGTAGCTATGAAAAAAATCCTTAAAATGTTTTGATTCTAGAGATGTACTCATGAATCTCCACTAGGAGATGTTCTTGTCTAGTTTCCTTTCTTTTGTTTTCTTGTTCCAAGAAGGCTAAGAACAAAAGAAGATGCTTATCCTTCAAGACTTCAGAGGGAGTCACTTGAATCAAGAAGGAGTAAAACTAATTGAGAAAGAGAGGCATTATCTTCTTCCTCTTCAAAAGTATAGAGGGAGATAGCCATTGATACAATTGATCTAGATGTTCCAGTTATATTACCAGAAACTTTGTAGTAGAACATAAAAGGTCTGTCTGGGATTAATAAACTCTGCAAGAGGGAAAAAGGCATGCAACTAATGGAAGTGTCGAGAAATACAAAGCGAGATATATAGCCAAAGGATTTTCACAAACAAAGGGAGTGAACTATGATGAGACATATTGATCCAGTAGACCGATGCACTTTCATCTGTACTACCATCCGTGAGTTAGAAACTATATCAGATAAATGAATTCTTTATGAGTTTGGGTTTCAACAAAAGTGTTGTTGATCCAAACCTATATTATTACAGTGTTGGTGACGAGATCCTGATCTTGATGACTTATTCAGAAAGCCTTGTTTTTGGATACAAGTAAGCCTTGATTTATGATTTAGAGATGAAGGATCTGAGTATGATGCACTACTTCTTGGGACAAGAAGTATGACAAAGGATTGATGAGATCTTCCCGAGTCAAGGAAAATATACAATGGGAAGTTCAATATGACATAATGCAAATCCACCGTAATGGATTTGAAGAAAAGGATTGATGATGATTAAGACAAGATTGATCCACAAATTATTGGATCATTGATGTATCTGGTTAACACCAAGACTTGATTCATGCTATGCAGTGAATGTAATTAGTCATTCCATGAGTCAATCGAGACAAAATCATTAGACAACAATAAAATAATGGACCAGAAGACCACACTCGGTTGTTGTTTTTACTGTGAAGTTTGTCATTTTTTCTTGGTGCATAAGGAAACAAATATCCGTGGCCTTGAGTACCACAGAAACTAAGTATATGGCATTGAAGGTGTGAAGCAATGTAGCTTCACAAGATTCTTACATATTTTCTTGATCATGAGATGGATTCTATGATGATAACCATAGATCTATGTAAATCTCTTTGAGAACCTTGTGTTTCATGATAGATAGAAACACTTTGAGATAAAATATCACTTTCAGAGACATGATGCGGAGGAAAACAAGTACACGTGTTGTACCTTCCCACACATGAGTAGATTGCAGACATCTTCACCAAATTGGCTTGGTGAGGAATAACTCCCTAGTTGAGAGGGAGTGTTGATGACTACAACCAAGACAAAGTTCAAAGTACTTTCGTGCGAGACTTGGCCTGATGGAGAATGCCTCCCTAGCTGAGAGGGAGTGTTGATGATTACAACTGCGTGAGACATTCTGCAGGACACATACTGATTGAGTCGACCTAAGATGGGTGTGTGTTTCCTATCTGAGACATAACTGGAACATAGTGATGGCCTCCTCCTTACATAGAGTTGAGTAGAAATCCAGATGATTCTATTGTGTAACATAGTGAGAAAGGAGATCTGCTGAATTGGACATGCTTGTGGATGAGTACAAGGTGAACGTGTGAATTCCCATAGAGCAGGGTGCATCATCATGAGACAAAGATGAAGACGATGTATTAGCCTCCTCTGAGCAGAGAGTTGATATGATGAACTCCAGATGAATCTCCTATGTAATGCAGTGGGAAGGAAGATCTGTTGAGTGGATGTGCCTGTGAACGAGAACATGTGAACATGATCCTAGTGGTTGAGAACTAGTGAGTGTGGTTCTCCTATGAGATGCAGTGATATAGAGATACAAACATCCCTATGGATGCACCCCTAGTGGTTGAGCACTAGTGGGTGTATGAGATCCCTTGCTATATTTTTCAAGAGTCAGACTTACCTGTAACCCTAATTGTTATGTAAAGGGTACATGTCGACCCCACCTTACTGTAAAAGATAATTAATATGGTAATTATTAATTATATTTTGAGTTAGTGAGGTCGGACCTATTGTGCCAATAGACACATCATTTGATGTGGCAAGTATTATATAAATAAAGGTGAATCCCCATTGAGGAAACACACTTATCATTGTGTCATCTCATGATTTCAGAAGTTGTGGTATGAAATTATGAGAATTACAACACCCTCTTGTGTGCTAGGTTTGGTGATGGTGTGGGAGGTCTTTATCTTGAGGAATATAGCAAAGGATTGGCTAGGTTTTCTTCCCTTGTTGAGAAGGGTTTCCTAGGATACGTCTTGTGATCTTGTGCATAGTTATTCTTCTTGTGATCTTGGTTTTTTGCAATAGTTATGGTTCAAATTATAGTTAAACAAAAAATTTAAAGACGATACATAAGCCATAGCTCATTGAAAATCCAACAACTATTTCTATGCTTAGTATTTATGATTCTTATGCTATTGTGATTTATAATGAGTGCAGGGATGATGTTACAAGTCTCCTCTTCAACTATTTGAGATGATATCCGATATATTATTGTGATAATATATTATTGGCTGCCATGAACTATTTATGTTGTCAAGATATCACTTTAGTTGTGCTCATCTATTAGTTTTGCACCCGCAGGATAGGTTAGAAGTAGTTAAGTTATATTAGTTTGCTTTCAATTTAAATTAGATTTAGAATTAATCAGAACTCTGTGGGGGACAATTCGTTGTCCTTCCCCCTTTTATTCTATTAATTCTTAGTGGAAACGAGGCCCACATACTTGTAGGAAACACTACACCAAACGAGAGTAGGTATAATTAGTACTTTCCATAGGGAATATTCCCTTACCTACTTGACAAACCATTTGGACCCGTCAATAGAAATGGTGCAAGAAGGAGGGTCAGATGACAAGTTTCATTTTGATTAACTTGTTTTAATTTACTAATGGCTCCATCCCATATCCATTTATGGAGATGTTTTTCTGGTACTGTACCTCCCAAACCTCCTAGAAAGATTTTACATTTCTTGTTGCAATTTAAATTTGATTGTGAAGGTGAGGCAACTACATCTAAACATGCTTTACAATTTTGGAAAGTTTGTTCTTTTCAAAATATTACTAATGGAAATGTCATTTGCAGGTTGTTCACTCTCACTTTTGTAGGCCAAGTCAAGAGTTGGTGTGAGAGTTTACCAACTGTCTCGATTCACACCCATGAACAATTTATGTGTGAACTTTTGCATGGTTTTGAGAATTATGATTATGATCAATTGTGTGAAGAAGTTTTAGAGCTTAGAAAGAACAAATATGAGTCTCTTGAAGATTTTCTTATCATATTGAAGAATTTATGTTATATATTTCCTTTGGATGATAGCCCCCCTGTCAATGATTTTATTCTTTGTTTACTTTCTTTTATTCATGAAACATATCAACTAGAGGATGACAAATCTAAATCATGTATCATTGTTTCTTTACATGTTGATTTGGATTTAATTAAAAATATTGAAAACACTAATCCTTTTGTTGGACTTCATATGTCCAGATATTTCTTTACTATGGGGGATATTGATCATAGAGATAATTAATTTTTAGAAGAAATATATGTATCCTCCCACACTTAGTTCCCCCTTCCCTTCCTTGCGATGAAAAAAAACCTCTTGTGTAGAACATTCAAGTTCAGATTTTTCTGTACATGACCAAGAGGAGGGTTTTTTTGTTGATAATGGGACACTTCGGGTCACAACGATGGTTATGTCAGGTTATCATTATCCTATATCATCTTTTCCATCACAAGGAATGAAAGAGGAAGCTATGGGGAAATACATGAATGTTGATCATTTTGTTAATGAAGAAAATCTGTACACTCATAACAAGAAATTTTCCTCATCCATGGATAAAGTGGAATTTATTTATGTTGATTTCAATTGTACTGTTGTTATAAATTCTCTTAGTTCAACCGAAATAGAGAAATAATGTTTTCTACTGCTAATGTATTAGTTATCAAAACTTCTTTCTCCAAGAATTCTTTTGATTGGCTCCTCTCTTCTAACCACGAACATGTGTTGAAAGATATTTCAGATTTTCATATTGTGTAGGAGAAAGACAATAACGATGATATTTTTACTTCTTGAAAGTTGACATAAAGGAATTATGAACTTCGTAAAAATGATATGGGACTTTATGTTTCCACAATGACGGATACCAAAATTGAACTGGGTCTTTTCCAAAATCAACAGTCCTTGTGCGAGTCAAATCTTAAAAAATGTGGCAATATGCAATTGCAAAAATCAAGTAGGAACTCATAAATAATTTTTTATTTTTCCATAAATTTAAAAGTTGGAAAGAAACTTCACTCAAAATAACTTGAGCCCAATAAAATAATACATTCTCATGAATAGAGAGGTATAAGACATACAATACATATCTAAGGATAATGGTCATGGATTCCTACCCTTGTAATTTTGGCAAATAACTAGGCCAACTATTTATAGGGGTATTTCAAGGAACATAGCTCTATCCAGGTGAAGTTCTCAGAGTAGTCTGATAACTTCAAAAGAAAACTATCCAAGATATTTGTCCCTCCGTGGTTGGCCTTTTAAAATGCATCTGCTTATGAACTTTTGAATGTCGTAGTAGGCTCAGGTAGCCCGAGCATCCTACTGAATATCCTTCTGAATATTGTGGGTGCCAAGGAAATAGGTGTCTTCTCCTACAATTAAATAATCCCCTTTTCTCTATTGAAATTGTAAATACCCTAGAGAATCAACTCCTATTTTAATAACGATTTTAATTCACCTCATGTGCCTATTGATGTGGAGGTACGATCATAAATGTTCTTAGGGAATGGGATTAAGTACTAGGATGCATGGGAAATGTTTAAGTATGCAGGTGTAAAATGAGTGATAGGGAGTTCATAATGATGATTGAGGGATTGAGAGATTGCGGGGTATGGGATATGGAAGGGGGAATGTAGGGGGACTTCCGTATACAGAATTAGAAAATGTACTAAGTATGAGAATGACCCATTTTGTATGATGCGGAAGAATGTGGGTCATTTTGAAGTGAGTAGAAATGTGGGATGCATAGTTCAGGTCTTTTAAAACATCATTTACCCCCACAATGCGACTCCTGCAAATGAAAAAATCGCTAACTATGAAAAAAAGAAGTAGAAAGACGAATATGTGTTGACGTTAGAGACTTACGGGTTGCAGGGATGAAAACTTATGATGATTATGGGTAGAGTTCTCGCAACCTAAAAAAGCGAAAAAATGGCTAAGTGTGGGATATAAAAGAAGAGAAAAAATGACCAAAAGACTTGACCTTTGATCAATGAAAATTGATCAACAAGCATACAACAATTTATGACAATAGAAATATAATAGTCCTGAACTAGTAAAGATGAAATGAAAGAGATGTTAAATTCAAGCTAAAATACTGGAAACACAAATAAAAAATGATAGCTGAAATGAAATAGCATGAAACTACTTTAAATCAATGCAAGATAGCAAGCCCTAATGGCTGAAGATTACAATTAATGATGCAATAAATGATGTCTAGGATGCTCCTAAGACAAAAATGCAAATAAAACCCTAGATGCTAAGCTATCTATGACTAAGATATGAAATGAAATGCAACTTGAGCTAAACCTAATGAAAAATGTCCCCCCCGCTCTCTCTCTCTAGAGTTAAGATTCTAAAATCACTTGCAATGAGAGAAGACTAGTGCTGTCTTAATTCCCTGGGAATGTTGATTAAAAAAATGCAACTTCTATGGAGAATAAAAGAAAGAGAAAACTTAGAAATCAAACCCCAAGGGAGTAAACTCACAAGCCCTAGGTCTAAATAATTTAGGAAAACAAATTAGGGGAGTACACTCACAAACCCTAAATGTTGTCCTATGTCTTCTAAGGCTTCTAACAAGAGATTAAGGTGGATCTTAGGTCAAATCCCTAGAGGAGTCCAATAAAAATCTCTAGAATTTAACTAATAAGGGTAAGTCTAGGGGAGTACACTCACAAGCCCTAAAATTAACCTTATATGCTTCAACAATATTAAAATGAATGAAAAAAAGGGAATGGAGCTCAATTGAAAACCTTCCTAGGATTCCAAAACAACATTTATCCAAGGTGAAAAAGATAACATGCAAATTATCACCACTTTGATAAAGAATTTACTTAAAGCACCAAGAATAAACCATCAAATACTTGGAAACACCACTTACTAGCCATGTTGTTGAGCTTGAAAGAAAACCCTAACATGTAATCATCCACACAAATATGAAGAAATATCCACAAGATCACTCTCTGAGAGGTGCAAATAAGTACTCTATGATGAAAATGAAGTAAAGAAGACAAGTATAGAAGTGTTTCTCCACAATTGAGTTATGATTTAAAAGTGAGGAATCACTAGCCTTTATATATGAGGAAACCGTAGCACTTTACCTCTCTAAAAGCCCGTAAAAGTCACAAAATCCATTATACAAGTTGGATAGGTCTAGGCCTATTATAAAATTATTCGCCACCTAATTACTTGATGGATATTATCTAGAGGTTAGAAAGATGAAACACCGAGTTATGTCAGTTTTCCCTTGAGTATACACCATCCTTTTGTCTGGTTGTGAAATTTCCTTTTATAGATCATGACCCAAATTGATGGTCGCACCTTGCTCTCTTGTAAATCGCGACCAATCTCAACTTGCAGGAATGCAGGGCATGACCGGGTTCGTTACTTTCAAATTAGGAATGGTTACAACGAGATGGGATAAAGCTCGAATTTCTCATAATTTGACCTCGAGAAGCTTGCTATTTTGAGTTTCTAAGAGTTATCCACCATATCATATCTTTCATCCTATATATTCAGGGCCTCTCATGGGAAAATGAGAGGAAAAGATAGAGTAAACTTATAATGTTAGATTGATTATGAAGCTTGGGCAAGGAAATTAGGAGAATCTTCAACAAGCTATTTGTATATATGTTGTAATATTTTTTCCTTATTAATAGAAGGTGCACATGATTTTCCCCTCTAATTGATTGTATATGGTGATTATAATATTTATGGAGAGTTAATATTTTCATGTCTTTATGTCATATTATTAGATCTATCAGTGATTGGAACATGTTACATTTGATCTTGTGAGAGGTGATTGTTGGTGTTCTTATGTGTGCAGATCTACATTCATGAAAGTGAAGGAAATATTCAAAGGACCGAACGACCAATGAGTGTGCAGGGAAAACCATCGAACTACCGAGTAAGTCCTTTACTCATTCATCTAAGAGATTGCTTCATGTATGACTTAGATCTAGGATAGTATTTAGCTTGCATCTCTATTATGTCTTACACCTAGGAAGATCCTAATGGAGGTAACTCCTGCAGTGTACATTTATCCTACAATAGACTGGTGACTCTGCTGGGGAAGTCATTACTGTTTATTTAGTTTTCTTCCTTAACTTTTGAATTCATATTCTCAACATCCTTGCTTGTTTCAAGTTTTGATTTTTGTTTTCATTTTTCCCATAACTCGTTTATGATTTTGTTTCAAAGTGTTCAGTCCTAGATATGATAGATCTATATTAGATCTTTTATTTTTCACATTTGTATGATTGTGGTAGAGAGTTTCTCGTGCACATAGAGATACCACACCCCTTTTGGTCGTGAGTTGCTCCAATATAGCACACGACCACTTAGAAATTACATTGAACAATGTGACCGATGCTTGGGGTCGCGAGTCTCTCCACGTACACAGTGTGACCAATCGCTCTGTCTTAATTGGCAAGGCACGACCAACCACTAAAAATCCATGTTTTGGAGGGACATCCTTAAAATCCTTCCCATATCTGGTTTCTGTGTTTTCTTACAGTCTCACAGTTCTTTCTTAGATCTGTTCTAGCAGTCATTGCTGAAACCTTTTTTCAAGTCATTTGAATTTTTTTTTAGCATTGAAAGCTTGAGTTTTCTACGTTGAAGACATCCTTCTGATTGAATCGTTTGTTCCTTGGGTGCTTGTTTTCTTCATCTTCTTTAGCTTTTGATTTCTTTGCAAGTGTCATTGAATCCTTTCATTTTTATTGAAAGCAAGAGAAAAATAAGAGTCTCTTTTGAGTTTTCATGCAATTTGGAAAGAAGAAAACAAAAGGTTTTCTTCCTACTTTCATAGTTGGAGTGTTTTTGGTACATATTTTAGAGATTGTCTTTGTTTTGGTATTTTAGGGAGATAAATTTGATAGTTTGGCATTTCAATTTTTCTCCATTTGATAAAGGAAAAGTGAAATTTGCATGCTATTGAGTGTTTATTTACATTAAGAAGAAAAATATCTCTTCTCTTTCCCTAAGATATAATTCATTGAAAGAGGAATCTTTGCATCTCATTCTTTCTGCATGGTTTTGGAGTAAAGTCATCACATTATCAGTTGCATCTTCATACACCCTTTTGAGTAAGGAAATGCTATTAAAATTAACCAACATGCTTAATGAAATTAATTAGACATTTTTCATTTTATAACACACCAATAATAGTGTAAGGATAGTGCCTTTGGATTAGGGTGAAGTGACTAAAATATCCAAGGCTATTGAATGAGATTGTAGAATACTAGAGAGAGAAAAAATCCCTTTGGATTAGGGTGAAGTGAGTAAACTATCCAAGGCTATTAAATGAGACTGTAGAATACTAGAGAGAGAAAAAAATCTAGTAGTAGCAATTAGAGAGAGAGAGAGAGAGAGAGAGAGAGAGAGTTGTTCACCTGGCCAGATTAGTATAAATAGAAGGCGCTCGAGCTCATTTGTACACACACTTAGTCATCCAGAAGCAAGGTGCAAGTGTTGAGGGTCTGCAATAATTCTCTGTTCAGTGTTTTGGTACTCTATATTGTGCGCTACCTCTGGAGAAGGTGCACTACCCTAGTTTATCTGTTGGTTCTAGTGAGGTTTCCTAGAATCATTATTTATGTCAAAGGTTAAGGTGCTTGAGGGTGGATTTATGCCTATGGTTGGGTAGCAATGGTGTATCATTGATTATGGTTAAATGAGCACCACATTCTAACAGGTTATGGGCCCACCCCACCTTCAAAACAATCTAACCACTGAAAGGTAGATCCACAACTCGTTGTAGCACAAATTGCAGTTGCAGCTAGGGCTTCTGATCTTGCAACAATAACAAACCCTAACCTGATTGTTCGAGAATTTTAAGTGAAGTGTTTGGCATAATTCTTGGATATCCTAGTGCTCCCTAACCCAACGCATCTCCTAGTTCCCTCAACCATAAAAAACATCAAAGTTGAATTTTTCAGTCAAAGTCAATGTTTGTATGGTCAAAGTCAAAATATTGGTCAAGGTCAAAGTCAAATACATTCATGACTTCCTCCATAAAATCAGAGTGGCACATCAGAAGCATGGTCTCTTGGTAGAGCACGAAAAACAAGGATTAACATCATCCTTATAAAGAACAAAGGGAAAAATTATGGAACCAAAAACTAAAGAGCAGGCGTCAAAGGATGAAGAGTTCGATTTTTGGAGCTTCCAAGCACATGAACATGGAGTAGGAGAAACAATAAAAAGAAACTACTGCAGATCTAAATCTCTGGAAAGAGAAGGGATCTTTGTCCAAGAAGCAATCGCAGAGCTAGAAATATCTTAGATCTAATACATTTAGAGGAATAATACACTCTGCAGGTTGGAACAAATACTTGTCTCAGAAGAAAAGAAACTCAAGCGGAACAATAGCCAGACTCCAAGTTTTCATATCAGGTTTGATATTTTTATTTTTGCTTAATTATTGCAAACCCTTTAGATTTTATTAATGCTAGGAACAAATGAATACTTAATAGCATGTACTATTAATATAAATTCTTATTGTACTTTATTGCAATATGAAATAACATCTCCTCTACGAGATATTTCTTGTTCTTGTTCTCAGGCATGGCAACTTGGTAATGCTATAATGAATTACCATGAAATTGATATGTTCTTATATAAAATGCTATTATATTGGAAATACTTTTGCTCTTGTTGTTCATGTTTCGAGCAGGTTATACTACGTATTCCAGGAAGGTTACCACATAAAGCAAGACTTGAAAGGACTTAGAGGGAGTCAAACTTCAGAGGGAGTCAGTAATCAGGAAGAAGCAAGGTTTCGTGACACTTTGCAGGATGCATAGGGGCATGCAACAGATGGAAGCATGGTTCGAGGATTCTCCCAATTAGAGGGAGTTGATGGCATAATTCGAAAAGAAGGATCTTGTAGGCCTTTGTGCCGAGTTGTAGGCTTCATGTCGAGTTGTAGGCTTCATGAAAGTTGTAGGCTTCATGCCAAGTTGTAGGCCTTATGTCAAGTTGTAGGCCTTGTGTTGAGCTGTAGGCTTCATGCAAAGTTGTATCCCTTGTTCCGAGTTGTAGGCCTTGTGCCGAGTTGTAGGTTTTATTTCGAGTTGTAGGATACTCTAGTGAGATGGTCTGGTATGTTTATTTATTGCTACACCAGTGAGACATTATGGTATGCTAGTGGTGTAGTCGAGAAACTGTATGTTTGTGATGGTGTTGCTCGTAATATGATATGGGTGATCAAGAGATAGCATGCATAGCTTTGGTGATGCTACCGGTCTGCAAGACCATGTAGGTATTTCCCATGCCATGTGATATGGATGGATAATGATGATAGTAATGATGATACTCATGACATGGGTGTAGCCATGGGTGAGAACGTCATGCGGGTGTATCCATGGATGAGAACATCATGCGGGTGTAGCCCATGACGATGATGGTGACACACACTAGGAGCTGTAGCTCTACTATTCTTTAGCAGGTTGTGGCCCCTAGATGATATTTACAAGTCCACACGGGTGTAGCCATGTGTTATGTAATGATGATACCAGTAGCATGGTCTGCATAACCATGAAAAGAGGATCATGGCATAATGATCAAGGCTATGAAGACAAGAAGGGAACATCATGGTTAAATACCTCCATAGCTAAGAGGGAGTGTTGATGTTTTGGTAGGTGTGGGAAGTATTAACCTTTATGGATAAACCTTTGGCTAGAATAGAATATTCCGAAAGCAAGAGAAAACCCTAGCATATGTGTGAAAAACCTAGAAAGGAAATTAGACTCTACCAAAAAGACATATATATCTAGAAAAGGACATGTCGACCCTGTTTGAAGAGACACCTATTCACCTGGCCAGATTAGTATAAATAGAAGGTGCTCCAACTCATTTGTACACACACTCAGTCATACAGAAGAAAGGCACACGTGTTGAGGAGGAGTTGCAGTAGCTGCAGGTGTGCAGTAATTCCCTATTCAGTATTTTGGTACTCTATCTTGTGTGCTACCTATGGAGAAGGTGTGCTACCCTGGTTTATCTATTGGTTCTAGTGAGGCTTCCTGAAATCATTCTTTCTGTCAAAGGTTAAGGTGATCAGGCGTGGATTTGTGCCTATGATTGGGTAGAAATGGTGTAACATTGCTTATGGTTAAACGAGCACAACATTCTAATAGGCTCCTCTCACACAGGAGTCAAACAAAAGGTTAAGCGAAGCGATCGGTAGAAATTTCCCCTCTTTATTTCACCTAGTGGGACTATTATAGTTTTGGGGATTTGAAGAGTGGCAATTCCTTGGGGTGACACCACTTCTTAGTTTTGGGGTTGTGGATTTGTGTCTGGCATTCCCATGAACATTTTCTAGTCTTGACTGTTGACTATACCCCCTTGACCATTCATTGTGAATTGGTAGACACAATAACCTCTCCTAGGTTTACAAATAGGTGAATGGAAGGGGTATTCCTTGTGGTACCTGCGACAAGCATTCAATATCAACTTCAACGAATCGAGAGGTATTTTCCTGTGGGATCTTACTTGCACCCTGGGGAGCTATTGAGTGAATATTATCATAATTGTTTCTCATATCTTCGCTGACGACTTGATATCCCATCTTCGTAAGATCCTTTCACTTACTATTTGCTTGGTTGATTACCTTTAGATTTATTAGGGGTGTTCTCTTTCGACATTCATAGTTGGCCTTAGGGATTTTTATTTCTATTACACTTTCACCGTGGCTGACCAAGGTCTCCGAAGATCTCAGAGAATGCAAGGGTTGGAACCTGAAGAGCAATATCTTCCACACAACCCTTCAAATGAAGGAATTATTAACGAAGAGGTTGCTTCTGAAATTGGAAGTGTAGCTTCCCTGAGTGACCATCCTAAAGGGGTGGTCAAAATCATCGAGGAAGGATTTTTCCCTCCTACAAATCCCCCTTTTACTGGTCCTTATAACCCACTACTTGTTGAGATTCCTTCAACAAGATTTATTGATTCTTTTTCTTCTTACTGCTTACCACCCGATATGTAGAGTAGGAAATATTCTGGCATGGATGCAACAACACCTAACTATATAGATGGATTAGTGATACCCCCACTTGATCCTGAGATAGATTCCCTAGAACATATCACTACTGCTGACACTTCTCCTTTGCAGAGAACATCGCTAACCCAAGTTTCCCCATCAAAAACACCCTCAAACACAACTCCTTTCATACATGGATTGAGTTATTTTCCGACCACCTTGCTTTCATATATTTTCACACCAAGTGCTTTTGTTGGAAGTTTTATAACTTTTCCCTCTAGTCAGGTGGCCAATAGTGTTTCTTCCTCAGGCCCTGTGATTATTAGCTTGTTTTTTCCCCCTTCTGATCAAGTAGGTAACACCATGAAAACGACACTAATTATTCATCATACACAAATCGTTCAACCTACACCTATGACCTTTAAAATGGGAAGTTCTTCCATACCTCTCACTAGGGGGAAAGTTAGAACTGGGGGGCAACCTCAGCTGTAGGGAAATATTCATCATGGGGGCAACCCTCAACTGCGGGGCCATCGCCGACATGGGGGAAACAACCACCTTGGAGGAAATAGCCAGTTTGGGGGCAACGACCATTTTAGGGGTAATCCCTTACTAGAAACCAACATCAAACCTGGGGGTAGATTGTTTTGATAGGCCATATAGGCCTTTATAATAGCCTACCATATATGGGAGTTGCAAAAACTCCATAGTGTCAACATTGTCCGATGGGAATCCCTGTGCAAGGAGATTTCACTTCTCAACCTACGAACCCCATGTTTCCTACTCCCCAACCCTCTTGTTACCCCCAAAATTAGGGGTAACTAAGGAGATTATGTCTTAAGGCCCATATGTTACAAACATGGAGTGTCAAGAGCCAGATGGACATATCGTAGCCCCAATGGGCCCCTCTTTCTCATTGATGCATTCTACACATCATCATCAACAACAACATCCACCACAATGGCATGGTCCCATAGGGAAATGGGTCTTGCTCCATGAGGTAATGAGTCCGAGTATCATGGTAAGTGTCACTCTAATAGTTAAATCATTTGAACATGTTACAAGGAATCTTTCTTGATTATAGAACGTTTTCTTGGAATTTATACTCTTTGCCTTATTTAACCCTGGTGGGTTACCTGTTATCGTAGTAAGTTGGTCACCCTTGAGAATAGGGTGCTACTGGGGGGTTCCTTGAAGAGTCATCATCCATTCTTGATCATACTTATCACCTTTCATACTTCTTTCCTTCCATCTACTTATATTTTGGTATTTTTAGGTGTACTAACCCAAGAAGGTATTGTACCTCATTTCATGGGAAGAATGCGCTAAAGGCCCAGAGGGGAAAGTACATGGAAAAAGATAAAATCCAAACATAAAACCTTCCAAATTCTCACCCAAGAGGTCTTGAGAAACAATAAACCATTATCTCTTAAAAGTATAAGACCCACAAAAGCATAATTTCACATTTATAGATGTCTCACTTGTTGAGGGATCTACACAAGTACGTTACAAGATAGATTATACCTCCATGACACTTTGTGTACGTCTCCCTTCAAATGACTTTGTAGTACTGAACCCCAAGCTAATCGATTAACTATTAAGAGTACCCAACATTTGGACATTAATTAATTAATTAATGACAATAAATGGGCTTGGAAAATTTTTACATCACGGACGAAGCACATCTCACCCTCTACAAAGGCACCCATAAATCAGACAATACAAACCCTTGTATGTCATGAACCCCATGCCCAAAAGTTCACCCGATCCACTTCACATGCACACATGGCTTAGATGGGTTTCTCTCAGGAAACACCATGGAATTGGGGAATGATTGATCCAATAGGATGCCTTGAGACCCCTCCTACACCTAAATTTGACAAATTGAATAACATCCTTGAGCATTTTTTTAGTTTGAAAAGGGGAGTTTGATGCACATGTTTAGGTGGTTTGATTATTATATGTGGCTTACTCATTATGATACTTGTGACTCATGGAACCTTGGAGAGAGTACCTATTTTTCTTTGCAAGACCTTTCCCAATGGACATGTATTCATGAGGAGATGAGTAGCTTAGACCTTCATGAGGGCTTGAATCCCAAGGATGGATGTAGAGGCCCCATGCTTGGGGCAAGATCGTGATGACCAATTTTCATAGTGAAGAAATAAGACATTGCCTTTAGAGGCACTCTGGCAGGCCTAGATTATGAGTTACCAACATTTCCCACCTGGACGTTAGCCCTTGGAGGTCTTGGATGTCACCCTAGTATCCCCTGATGTCACCCAGGGATATGGTTTTACACCCGAAGATTCTAGACCATATTTTTGGCACGTGTGACATGGAAACAAGCCTTTAGATGCACAACGTTCTACTAAATGACCTCAATGTCTCCTTGAGGAGGCATAATGTCACCCTAGGAAGGATGAAGTCACCCTCTTTAGGGTTATTTTTTGGAAAAATGATTTACATTTTTATGAGCATATTGACATGTAGGCTCAGTTTTATGAGAAGACAACTTTTGGGTAAATGAGGTTAGGATTTCCCATATAAATATGGCTAACCTCATTTCATTTTTTAGGGGAACTCATCCCACTTGAGTAGAGGATTGAAATTTTCACCCCTTTGAGGCTACTTGGCTAAAATAACTAGTGCACATCTTCTTGGAGAGGCTTCTTGTGGTTTATCTTAGCTATTTTCATGGCGGAAAGTCTTCAACTAACGTTTTACTTGATTATTCTTGGTGAAGTAAGTAGAAAATATGCAATTTTGTTCATGTAATAAATGCTTGTGGTAAATTTTACTTATTTCATGTTGAAGGTTATGAAATTGCTTGCTTAAACCCTAGGAGAGAAACATGAGGTACTTATTTCTCTCTCTAGCCTTTCTATTTGTTAAAATTGTCAAGAATACCTTGTCTATGATAGAATACTAGAGCCCCAAAGTGCTATCACTTTAGTGGCTTAATCCTAGTTTATTGTTGCATAATATATTTTTAATAGTCTAAGGAGGGAAGATTCGCTAGGGCCTAAAAGTGCTTATTCTCTAGTGAATTTTTCTTTAAGACTTGGATGCTCGGGGCCTTGAAGTGACAACACCTTTAGCATTCATTTGTTTTCCTTTGACAAGCATTATCATTGTTGCTTTCTCCAAGTTGTATTTTTGTTTTTCTTGAATCCATACACCCAAAGAAGGAACTTGTCTACTTACTCTTGTGAATGATTGATCAAACACACACTTAAACTATATTCTTTGAAGCTATTACAAACCTTTGCTAACTCTAGCTTTGACTATCCCACTAGATAAATTGATGTTGTTTCAAATCACTTCTACAACCATAATAATTCATGCTAATTTGTTACATACACTAACCTAACTCGCATCTAACTTACTAATAAATTACTTGTGATGATTGCTAAATAATCCACTTGCTAAATGCTAAGTTTTCATGGTATTTTCTTGCAATTCCGAGCACTAATTATTGTGGTAGTTATAAAACATTTATTGTTGTTGTAAACTAATAATTTATTGCAATTTTTCTTTAGCCACCATATAATTTCATTTTCTATCATCTCTGGAGGCTTTAATATCATTTTTGTACATGAAATTTCCATATATATGCTCTATTGTTCTTGTTTCGGTCAAGTACACAAATTACACTTCTTTGACTAATTTTCTCAGACGTAGACTTTGTTGACTTTGGTGACCAGTGAGAGGGGGGGTATTTTCTTGACATAACCTTATCCTACTCAGCCCTTTAGGTCACTGGGGACGCCTCCCTTGGGGTAGATTCTCTTCTACTTCTAAAAGAGGGGATTTCCTATTGAGGTGACAGTGATAGGATACCCCATTGTTACGGTAATCTACCTTACTTGCCTTGGGAGTACAGATTTATTGATAACACCTCTCAACATTAGTATATGGGAGGATCATCAAGTCTTACAATGCCATCACAACCTGTATATGGTCCTACTGGTACCTCGATGCCACATCCGTACTACCAGTATTTGCAACCAAACCGACAACTGCCTTTTTCTACTACATTAGATATGTCAAATTTGTTTCATTTGACTAACGATCCCATACAACATGCCTCGTTCTGGACACCCATCCCTACCAAAATACCTTATGATATCCCATAGTTCAACGGGAAACCTGGAGAATATCCTAACAACCATGTAATGACCTTCCATCTTTGGTGTTCTTCTAACTCCTTGATGGTCGATTCCATTTGATTAAGACTTTTCTAGAGAACACTCATAGGTTCAGCAGAAAAATGGTATATCGAGTTGTCTCGAAACTCCATTTTTGACTTTAATTCTCTTGTTATGGAATTTTTGACCCATTTCCAACTGCCAATTTGGTATGAGACCGTTATCGAGCTTTTAACCTCACTTATGAAATCCACCTCCACTCATATTTCTGATCATATTCATGAATGGAGGCGACGACGATGGTTAATTAAAGCTCTAATTCCATACCAACTCCTGGCATATTGGTTCAAAAAGTATATCTTATCTCCCATTACTAGAGATGTCACCATGAGAGGCACTGTCATCGAGGAGAAAAAAATCAGTCGTGCTCAATATTTAGATCTGGTATATTCCCAATCTGGCACAATTTTTCATATGATCCCTCATGCTCCTTGACCATCAAAAAATCTGTCAAAACTAGCCTCGGGAGCCCATGTCGATGGCATGGTAGCCTCCATAAAACTACATTCTGCGACCCATTCGACTAGGCAACAAGGCCATACAATCTCCACCCTAACCTCATCCCAGACTAGTACCAATACCAAATCTGCTCCCTCTCCTACACAAAACTTCGAGGTGAATGTGGTTCAATCAACTTCATCTCAGCATTCTAGAGGAAATAAGAAAAACAAGGGTAAATCCAAAAAAATTCTAACCAACAGGAGAGTACAAAAACACAAGACCTTGATGCTGGGGGAAAAAACAAAAGAAAGGGAAAATCTCTTTGCATGGTATGTAAGGAGGACCACTTCGTCAAAGACTGCCCTTGCCCTGCTGAAGTTCATCAATACCTCAAGTGAGGAGGATATCCTTCACAACCAACGTTATTAACCGATCCCTCCCCTCAACAACAACAAATGGTCACACAAGTTCCTGCACCTCCACTTGGGGGTAATGCAGAGTCCTCAACCACAAATATTATGATGGTTAAATCTATGGTGGAACTATCCACCAGAGCAAAGAAATATGACTCTCACAAAGGGGAACCTTCATCTAAGGATCCTCCATCGACTACACCATGCAATGGTACTCTCACATTAGAGAAAACAACTTTTGAACTTGCAATCCTCCCTCCAAAATGGGTACTTCGACGGACTACCCATAATCCAAATGCCCGAGGAGCTCAACACTATAGCATAGTGGAATATCTAGCCCAAGCACCATGTGCCATGTCAACATTAGAAGTATTTTAGAGTTTTCCTTCACAAAATAAATCCTTTCTATCAACCATAGGGGGAATCGACCCTTCAGAGTCCAACATTATCTCCATTGAAACAAAATATATTGAGCCTCATATCTCACACCAACTGGCATTGCAAATTGCAATTGGTTGTCTAAACAAGAATATCTTTCGTATGGTGATCAACGAAGGAGAGACCACTTGCATTATGTATTTGTCATGTTGGAAATACCTTGGTTCTCCTCAAATCACCACATCTCGAACTATCCTAAAATATTTTGATGGACATTCTTTCAAACCTCACGGAATTGTCACCTCCTTACCCATCGAGCTCGTGGGAAACAATGTCTCCGTAAAAGTCGAAGTGGTTGATGCCACACTCGACTATAATCTTCTATTGGGTCACACTTGGTTCTACACAATGAAGTTTGTTGCATCCAATGTCTTTCACGTCATACCTTTTCCCCATCAAGGAAATATATTTACCATCAATCAACTCGATTATTGCACACCCAACTTGTGAGCTAATCCTAGCACTAACATTCCTCTTAAAGGTAATTTTTCCAGGGGTACAAAAGTGTTGGTATAGGTATGTTTAAATATCCATTTCTTATGGGAATATTCCCCTTTCCTATGCCTGACACTACCCATATCACTATGAACAACATGATTTTCTCATCTACTAGAGGATCCCTCAGGTCAGTTGATCCTTGGGTGGTATCTCATCCTGAGGATGTTGACTCATATGGAGCATCCATCCCACTAATCACAATTGATATTGTTGATCTGACAATCCCATCGACATCCATTGATACTGGTCAACAACTCCATCCTCATGTGGAATATGATCAACCTTCTCTGCCTGCATAGGTTGTTGACTCTTTCAGTTCACATGATTTCCTAGATACTAATTTTCCTTTATAAGAGGCCATCCCAGACGTCATGGCTTCCATTTATAATCCCAGGGAATATGAGCATCATCGAGAATCCATCCTCCCTGATTTGGAATCGACGAGAGTCATCATAATGAGATTCAACCTAGGACCGGGGGAATTTGTTGGGGCATCTAGTGAAACCCCTAGTCTTTGTTGAATATTGAGTAGCTTTGGAAGATATCCTTATTGTATTTGACCAAGACAAACCCTAAAAAATGCTATTATATTATATTTATTAATATGGCCCTATTGTGCCTTTGTAAAAGTTGTCCCTATTGTGCTTTGACAATTAAATGTAATTTAATTGGGTAATTTAAAAAATGAGCTCTGCAACAAGAAGGAAAAGTGCGCAAGTCTTGGAGGAGTAGCTGCTGCAACTGGGTGTGACTTCAAGAAGGGTTTTGGTCTATCTCTTGGTATCTCTTGGTTAATTGGTGCACTACTCTTTCCTAGTAAAGGAGTAGAGGAGGATCTTCTGCTTTGTCAGTTCTCTCTTGGAGAGAAGAATTGTTCTTGGTTGGCTAATCTACATTGAGGAAGTTTTCCGGGTTTTCTTCCCCTAGGGGGTTTCCCAGGATAATCTTTCTGTCTCTCTTGTTTTTGTGATTTCCTCTCTTTCAATGATCTTATATATGCAACTAGTGTGCTAAATGATTATGATAATAAATAAGAACCATAAATAGTAGCTGCATAAGTAAAATATCAACATGGTATCAGAGCAGGACTGGAAGAGACCAACTCATAGTCTATAAAGAAGTGGCTAGCCTTAGTGCACCCTCTCTAAAATTCGGTTTTCAGTGTTGCAACTGTGTTGCATAAATTAGGGTTTCTGCATAAACCCCAAGGGTGACATTTTTACCTTTGTTGGAGGACGTTGGTGAAACTAACATCACCTAGGAACTCACCCAAGCAAGGCGCATCATTTCCCTGGATCAAAATTATGAAATTTGAAGTTTGAGAAGTTAGGGTTTCCTCATAAAACCCTAAGTTGTAGTTGCAGTTGCATTATCAATTACAATTGCAGTATCAATTATAGTTGCAATTGCAGTTGCAGTATTAGTTGCAGTTGCAGTTGCAGTGCTAGTTCCTTTGTGTCGGTTCCTTCATGCTAGTTGTAACACTAGTTGCAGTGCCATCACCAGTTGCAGTGAAAGTTTTTGTGAAGTGTTGGGATGGATTTTTGTTTTCCTAGTGCACCTTACCCTGGAAAATATCCAACTACCTTTAGATTACAAGTTGCAACACCTTTGAATTTTTAAAGGTTCGTTATTTCTTTTCGTTGTTGACAGATGGTGCCACTACCTGCCGATACTGTCAAAGGTATGAAATTACATATGTTTAATATGTATCATTATTCTAAAGGGTATTTGTAGGAGAAACGATCTTTTGTCTAAACAACAATCATAGATCTAGAAGGATCTCATATCCAACACATTCAAAGTAACAATGCACCCTAGGTTTGATTAATTTAATATGCCTCTATTTGTTATGGCATTATTATCTTATGAACATATAGGTTGTATTTTGACCTGTTAAAGTTATTACTATTGTACTAATCATTGGTAAAGATTAAATTCAAAGTATTAGATTGATCAAGGTTGAGATTATAGAGATTATTTTCTAACTCATATTTATGTGAAGAAAGCATATTATCTTAGTACATAGGATAGGTTAAAGAAAATACTTGTCATCTTGAGTGAAGGAGACTCGAAAGAAAAACAACACACACATTCTTGAGGACACGACTCCAGGTTTGATTGATTAGATTGATAAGATTCAAATTTACACATATCAAGTTTGATAATTGCTAAACACTATAGTTGTGATAACAATCTTTGAATTTTTTTATTATTGAATACTTGGTAGCATGTGAGAGCTATTGAGATAAATGATGATTGTGATTATTTACTAGATATAGCTAACATCTCCCGTAGGAGAAACTTCTTGTTTTGTTTCCAGGTTACCATGGAGGAATGATTGATCACAACACTAGAATAGTGTTTCTCTCATTTCTTATTACTGTATTTCTTACTTTTGACCCTTGTTTCAGGTAGGTCACAAGTGATATCTTTGAAGGAGCTACTATGCCGATTGTTCTCACTATTGTTTTTATTATTATTATAAAGAGTATTATTCTTGTCTATTGTTTCTCCCTTATTGTTCTTGTTCTGGGAATCAAGATTCAGAGGGATCATGGAGACTTAGAGTGAGCCCGATTTCATAAAGGATCAGATGGGAAAAGGAGACATCTTTAAGGATTGACAAACATATGTCATGAGTTGAGAAGACTAGATCATAGCTTCAGAGACTTCTAGGAGATGTGAAATATCCTGGGAAGATTCCCTTGTTTCAGTGACAGAGGAGGAATCCAGTCAGAAGGACTGGGATATGTATTTTTCCTTGAGACCAGAAGGGAAGTCAATGGTGACTTCCAATATTGATATAGCAGATCAAGCATGCTGCATATAATAGTATAAAGATGTACAAAGCCTAATTTGTGTCTAGAGGATTCTCCTAGCAATAGGGAGAAGACTATGATGAAACACTTTCTCTAGTAATAAGAAGAAGTATATATAGAACAAACATAATTCATATAAAGAAACCGAAACAATATGATATTAAGAGGGAGCAGGTATGAAAATCCCTGTATTTGAGATTGAGTTATATCCAATGCCAGTTGATGAATTACATGAGTCGTGCCATGGAGACATGACTACAATATAATATTGAGTTACCTCTAGAGAAAGATGATAATCTACCCTCAATGTTAGGTATTGATCCACTCTTAGTTTCAGATGAAGTTGTTTCCATTATAGAATAAAGGAACTACTATTAGAGTTCAACGATTACAGTTAGAATGGAGCATTCATTCTCAGTTTCACAAAAAACAAATGCAAGTGTAGAGCCCCAGTTCCAGAAGGAACAAGTTGCAGAGAGAGTAGATGACATACTCTTAAACAATGAGATAGATAGTGCTTTGCAGAAAGCACATAGAGCCAACACATGATTGTGCTGATTGAGTTGCAATTGAGAAAGTGTACCAGGTTGGTACAATGTGGTGAAAAAAAAATGGTTCAAAGAACACAAGGACATATATATATTTTGCAGTGAAAGACATGTTCACCTAATTATGGAAAAAAATGTGATGAGGTACCTAAAGGGTACAATTGATTATGGACCCCTATATATCTCGGAGTGTGAGATAAGATTATAGATTCAAATTGGGAAGGCAATGTCATAGACAGAAAAAGTACATCCAGATATTCCTTTAGTATGGGATCAACGATGATCTCGTGAATCGGTGAGAAGCATACCTATATGGAACTCAGTTCCATAGAGGCATAGTATGTGGTAGCATGGTCAGCTTATGGAGAAGCAGTGTGGCTTCATAAGTTGATTGCAAGATTGCTTGATCTTGAGTTGGAGGAAGCCTGTATCTTTCAGGACAACCAAAGTTGCATAAAGTTTTCAGTGAACCCAATGTGTCATGACAAGTCCAATCATTTTGAGATCAAGTACCATTATATCCGAGAGATGATATAGAAGGGAGAAATAAATCTCCAGTATATTCCTACAGACGAGCATGTAGCATACGTGTTGACTAAACCTATTTCAAGAGAGAAGTTTGAATACTTAAGAGATGAGCTTGGTGTGGTCCAAAAGGATTTTCCCTCTTGAGAGGGAGTGATGTGTTCCCTAGTAGCGAGAAGTGATGTGTTCCCCATAAGTGGGAAGTGATGTGATCCCCAATAGCGGGAAGTGGTGTGTTCCTCACTAGCGGGAAGTGATGTGTTCCACAAAAGAAGAAAGTGATGTGATCCTCAGTAGAGGGAAGTGATGTGATCCCAAGTAGAGGGAATTGATGAGATCCCCAGTAGAGGTACGCTACCCCAACGTAGGTTGGTAACCCCAACGTAAGATGGTACGCTACCCTAGCGTAGGTTGGTAACCCCAACGCAGGCGGGTACAATACCCCAACATAGGTTGGTACGTTACCCCAACACATATTGGTAACCCCAACATAGGATGGTACATTACTCCAGTGAAAGTGCATAAATTCTGTTATCACTCTGTAAATTCCCAGAGGTTGTCAGGAGGTAGAAGAAATTTATCAGAGGTAACTTTATTAAACACTTCGAAACTGGGATCTAGCCCTGCCAGTTTTAGAGAGGAATCTCTCTGTCAGATTTAACTATGTTTCAGGTTTAAGATATTAGGCAAGTTAAATAAATAATATTGTGTTGTTTGTTTTATAAAATGGCTGAAATATTGCTTATGCATCCATTGGGCTATGGGGTATGTTTTATAAAGTTTGAGACCAAAGAACAAATTTTATAAGGTATTTTCACAGGGCATGATAATGCAACTATTGGATCCTTTAGAGTAAATGATGGATAGCATAAAATATGAGATAATTAGTTAAAATAAAAAAGCATTTAAGAATTTCTTTATCATAACATCATAAGACAAACACTTAGGTCTTTAAAATCCAGAAACATAGTATACAAAGATAAATTATGCAACTTTAACTTCTTTTAAATGATCAGATATAGAAAAAATAAATGATTATGAAGACATAAAATCCATTCAACGAAGTGGAGTAAACATCACCAACAGTTAACATGCAAGAATCCTGTGAAATGTCCTTTTTATTACTAGTAGATCTCTTGAGAAAGATTACAGTGCTTACAACTTGCTTAGGCATAAAGATCAACCCTCAATACTTCGAAGTTTGAAGTATATATAGAAAATATTACAATAGATCCTGTTATTAATGATCAGGACGTGGAAAAATCCAAAGCTAACTAACTAGATAACATAATACAAAATTGTAGGAACTGCTAATGATCTGTTGGATTCTTTATGCTGATTTTGGGGAAGTTTGTTGGCGAGTTATCAACTTGACTTTGATTGTTCTACATGCTGACTTGGATTGTACACCTCATCACTGTTAAGGTCCTAACCTGCACATAGGTAGATCAATGTATTCGAATGTAATAAAGGTCAATATTAATAAGACCTTTCAATAAAATAGAATAAGGCGGATGTAAGAAGACCTAATAGAAGCTTCCACTTCTAGAAGGGTCTTCCTCTAGATGCTTCTCTTAATAGACATATTAGTATAAATAAGAGTCGAGGGTATGAAAACCCTAGCTGGGAGATTATTGTAACAGAGCGCTGCTCGATTGGAGGTTGCCCCCTTGAAGAGGCCTGTGAACATTGCTATCTGATTCAAAGTGTTATTTCTGTTGCTATTTCGTATATCATTTCTGTGTATTGTGAAGATTATGCTGGATATTTTA
>SNQJ01S0059629.1:0-42580 GCA_010110895.2 Picea sitchensis | reverse complement strand
TGGAGATTCATTAATTTCGCAACCATTCGAACTCCAACTCATCCTTCTAGAAGATTCCTTCTAGAAGGATCGAGAACTTATCCGTTTTCTCTCTTAAGAAACATTTCCGCACCCTGACCATTAACACAGTGCGGAAAGTCCGCAGTCAGACTGAATGCAGCCTGCGGAAATCAAGTATTTCCGTAGGGAAATATATATGCAGCCTGCGTACTATCTTCAAAAGTGTGATTTTGAGAAGCTGATAAGTGTAACTTCTTTCATGAAAATGATCTTAAAAAAGAGTTAGATCTTCCATCACCACGTCATTATCATGTCATCATCTCGATAACCAAAAATGTGGATAACAATCCTTGAGGTCAAGAGAGTTTTGACCAAGAGAGGATTGATGCTTCAATTGGAAGAAAAGGTTCGGATCATGGACCAGGGGGTACAGAAGTTTTTTAATAAGATTGAAGCTCTCCAAAAGAAAGGTCTACTTGGTCTGAAAGTCATTAATGATAAACTGATGACACTTCTGGATTACAAAAAGAAACTGTCTGAAGTGTCTAAGGACAGTTCCAAGTTTGCAGGAATACAAGGGAGCATCACTGGCAAAGCATTCCTGGACGCTCTTCAGTTGGACATCAGCATCCAACATGAGATTCGATACATATTCCTCACTAAGCCCACATTCGCCAAATATACGGAAATGGACGAAGTGTATCGGAGACTGCTCAAAGTCACGGTGCCTAGTCACATCAGATGGGAGGAACTCTATGATCTGCTCGATTAGCAGATGAGTTGTCCAGGTCCAGTCACTTGTCCAGTCAGAAGACGTTGTGCAGAAACCTCGCCAATGGCCTACCCCAGAAATTCCGCATGCAGTTGCACCAAGTCACCAAGCAGTTTTGATCAGTTAAATTAGTTAGACTAAAAATAGAATGAGCACGTCCTGTTCAGTTATGACAAGAACGTTTGTAATTTGAATTATAAATACTTCACTTTTGGAAGTATTGAGGGTTGTTTATTCTCACACCCTAGCGCTATCAGACTGTAACATTTTTGAAGAGATCTACCATTAATGAAAAGGAGTCACTTTTACAGGATTCTTGCGTGTATTCATTGGTGATGTTATTCTCTAAGTTGAATGTTTTTATTTCTTTGTGATCATATTGTTTTCTTAAACTAATCTTTAAGAGTAGCGAATGTTGCAGGATTTATCTTAGATACCCTGTTTCTGACTCGTAAAGGTTTCAGTGTTTATCTTCTGGTGTTTTCAATTAAGGAATTCTTAATTGCTTCTTAGTTGAATTTATTTTTCTCATCTTTTCTTTTGTCCATCATTTAATCTATTAAAAGATCCTCTGAGTATACTACCTCGCCCTTTGGAAGTCTTTCTTTACGTTTCTGGTGGTATTTCATATTTTATGTAAGCACAGACCCTATAGCCCAATGGATGTGTAAACCGTCTCAATCAATTCAAAAAACACTTTTACAACAAAAACCTACCTATTTCTTTAACTAGCCTAATATCTAAAGTTAAAAACAAAGCTAAATCCTATAGAGAGATCCCTCTCTGAAGCTGGAAGGGCTAGATCCCAGCTTTAAAAGCGGTTGGATAAAGTTACCTTTGTAGATTTCTTTTGTTTCAACCTCTGGGAAATTTACCGAGTGCTAACAGACGGTATTGGTCATTTTGCTAACAAATGTCCTCATAAGAAAAAGAGAAATGATGAAGGTTACTCAAATAGCAAACAAACATATAAAGGAAAAAAAACCACAAAGAAAGTTTTCAAGAAAATCTTATGCACCAAAGAAGACATCTCATCATCAGATGAAGATGAAGTCAGTGACAGTGAGATAGAAAGAGTTCTTTATTCATGACAGTAGAAGACTCTGATAAAGAATACTCCGAAGAAGACTATGAATAAGCTGAAGAAGAATATGAAGAGGCAGAAGTTGACTACCGAGAATAATTGATGTGTTCCATAGAAGTTATCAGAAGAGAAAACAAGAAAAACAAGAAACTCCAAGCGAAACTAGACAAGAAAGAAGACACTCAAGAACTAGAACAAATGATCAGAAATTTGAAGGTTCAAATAGAATAATATAAAAGAATCGAATAAACACTCAAAGAACAACTAGAAGAAAAACACAAGATCATTGGAAATTTGGAAGCAGAGATTGTCACATTAAGAAAGGATCTTCAAAAGAAAAATATGCAGAACAGCTCAAAAGTTTTGGATGACACTATCAACACTCAAAAATCTCATCATGACAAGTACGAACTTGGATACAATCAGAAATAAAAGGGATCAAGCTCCAAAACAACAGAGCAAGAAACATATCCAAAAAGCTATGCAGAAACAATCAAAGGGGATAGGAAGATCTACAACGAAGATTACAGGGACACTCCACCGAGAAGATTCAGATTTCAGAATCACCAATCGACAGATAGGCCTCGGGAAGAAGAAGAATTGATAAGAGTACCTTCTTTCAGAATATCTTCAACTCCCAGGTATCAAACTATTTTTTTTGTTTATGTTATGCATGTAATAATTTTGGACATAAAGTTGTGAATTGCAGAGATAACAACAAGAACATAAGAAACTTTGAAAATCATACAAAAAAGGGTTATCCAAGAAGGCCTGGTGAAACATAGAGAAGAAGTTACAACATGTTTGAATCTTTGAGCACTAAAGTGGAATGTTACAAATGTAACAACTTTGGACACATGGCCAAAGATTACAGAATGACAGTCCCTCCTAGAGAACCGCAACAGAAGAAAAACAGTCACAGACAAGAACCTCAGGAAAGGAAATGGATAATAAAGGAGAATCAGTATAGCAATGAAGAATGCACACTCGCTCTACAAGATAAGAAGAAGAAACTTGGTTGGTATGTTCACAGTGGTTGTTCAAAACACATTAAAGGTAATAGAGACAGGTTTCTTACATTAAGAAAGGAAAGAGATGGATTAGTCTCCTTCAAAAATGATGATTCATCTAAAATCATTGGAAAGGGCACAGTCGGAATTGGGAACAAGAATACCAAGGTAGAAAATGTTCTACTAGTAGAAGATATGAAACATAATCTTCTAAGTGTGAGTCAAATGTGTGACCAAGGTCATAAAGTTACTTTTGATTCACAAAAGTGCGATATAAGAAAAGAAGGTTCAGAAAAATTAATTGCTACAGCTGCGAGAACTTCAAGCAACATATATGTGTTAAGTTAAATTGGAAATGAAAAGTGTTGTCTATGAAAGGAAGATGAAATTTGGCTATGTCATAGAAGAATGGGTCGCATACATTTTGATAACCTTGTCAAAGGCAGCAAAAGAGAATCAGTCAGAGAAATGCCCCAAATCACTAAACCAACCAACACTTTATGCAAGCATTGTCAACAAGGAAAGCAAACAAAGACCAAGTTCAAATCAAAGGAATATTCAATGACAAGACCACTAGAAATTGTACATACTAATCTAGTTGTACCAACTACAACAAAGGTTTTAAAAGGTGAGAAATAATTTACGTTATTAGTTGATGATTATACAAGAATGACTGCAATTTGTTTTCTCAAGAATAAGTCAGAAGCTTTTGAAAACTTCAAGATCTACAGGGAAATGGTTGAAAATGAAATGGATTCAAAAATCAAATGCTTGAGATCTGATAATGGGGGAGAGTTCACTTCAAAGGAATTTATGGACTACTACAGCAGTCATGGAATAAAAAGAAAATTCTTCGTTGCTAGGACACCTCAACAAAATGGAGTTGTTGAGAGAAAGAACAAGACAGTACAGGAAATGGCTCAAACAATGCTAATAGATTCCAAATTGATAGATATTTTTTGGACACGGGGTGCATACAACAGTTCACATTCAAAACAGAGTAATGCTCAGAAACAACACTAACAAAACTCCCTACGAGCTATGGAAAGGAAGACCAACAAATGTGAAGCACTTCAGAGTTTTTGGAAGCAAATGCTACATCAAAAGAGAAGATGGTAGAATGGGAAAGTTTGACTCTCATGTGGACAAAGGAGTACTTGTTGGTTACTCAAATACAAGGAAATCATACAAGTGTTACAACCTAAGATTGAACGAATTTTGGGAAAGCGTCAACGTAACAATTGATGAAACAGGTAGACAAGAATTAAAGGAAGAAGAAAATGAATCAATGGAACAACTTTACGAAGAAGAAATAGAAGATGAAAAAAAGGGGAAGATGAAGAGGATCTGACAGAAGAAGAAGAGCAAGTTCCGCAAGTGCCTCTAAAGATACCTAGCAGACGAGTACAGAAGAATCATCCTTCAGATCATATTATCGGAAACAAAGATGCAGGAGTTGAGACTAGAAGAAGAATGTGTTCACCAAAACAAACACACCTAGCACTCTCATCTACAATTGAACCAACCTGTTTTGAACAGGCCAACAAGGATGAATTTTGGAATAAGGCCATGGATGAAGAATTGGATCAAATAGAGAAAACTTACACTTGGGAATTGGTTCCAAGACCAAAGGATAAGAATGTGATCGCCACAAAGTGGGTATACAAGAATAAATTGAATGAAGATGGACATGTTACAAGGAACAAAGTTAGATTGGTATGTAAAGGATATGCACAGGTTGAAGGAATCGACTTTTAAGAGGCCTTTGCCCCAGTTGCGAGAATGGAAGCAATCTGATTGCTTTTAGCTTATGCATGCTCCAAAAATATTAAAGTGTATCATATGGATGTAAAATCAGTTTTTCTAAATGGGGAACTTGAAGAAGAAGTCTACATTGAACAACTAGAAGGATTTTAGTTGTTAGAGAACGCAAATTATGTGTGTAAATTAAAGAAGTCCTTGTATGGTCTAAAACAGGCTCCTAGAGCATGGTACTCCAGACTGGATAAATATCTACAGCAGGCAGGGTTCAGAAAAGGAAGTGCAGACAACAACCTCTACATCAAGGTAAGTCAAGATAGTATTTTATTAATTGAAGTTTATGTTGATGATGTTATTTTTGGTAGTGATAATAACAGGTTAAGCCAGAAATTTGCAAAGGATATGCATAATGAATTTGAAATGTCATTAATTGGAGAACTATCCTTCTTTCTGGGACTTCAGATACATCAAAGCAACCAAGGAATTTTTATTTCTCAGACCAAGTATATCAGATAAATTCTAAAGAGGTTTGGAATGCAAGATTGCAAACCAGTTATCACTCCTATGCAAACCAATTGCAAGTTGAGCAAAGATGATGATTCAAAGTCTACATATCAGAGGCAATACATGTCAGTGATTGGTAGCCTACTATATGTGACAGCATCCAGATCAGATGTAATGCAAGCAATTGGACAAGTGGCACAATTTCAAGCAACACCAAAGGAATCACATGTATTAGTAGTGAAGAGGATTTTCAGATATCTCAAAGGAACATAATAGTTTGGATTATGGTATCCAAAAGGAAAGGATCTATCACTTATTTCCTACACAGATGCATATTGGGTAGGTTGCATTGATTACTGACGAAGCACCAGTGGAGCGGCGTTCTACTTGCGTGAGTGTTTAGTATCATGGCTAAGCAAGAAACAATCATCAGTATCTTTATCTGCAGCCGAGGTAGAGTATATTGCAGCAGCATCATGTTGTACACAGGTTATAGGATGAAACAAACTCTGATAGATATATAGGTTGAGTATGATGACACATTCCAATCTATTGTGATAATACAAGCACTATTAGTATCTCAAAGAACCTAGTGATGCACTCCAAGACGAAGCACATTCCAATCAAGTATCACTTTCTACGGGAACATGTTGCAGAAAACAACATCAAAGTTGAATATTTGGGTGCAAAAGAACAAGTGGAAGACATATTTACAAAACCCCTTCCACGAGAAGCCTTTGAGTATCTTCTCCAGATACTCAAAGTTATTTCTACTCCAAAATGAATGCTTTTGAATGCTTATCTTATATGTCTTATATTTACAAAAGGAAGCACCATAAAGAGGACAATTCAGGTCAGGAGATCAGTTTTAGGAAGAGTTCAGTCAGGGGGAGTATCCCCAAGGACAGTTCAGTTAGGGGGAGCAGCCCCAGATGGAAATATACCATTGTCATTGATGACAAAGGGGGGGAGATTTATTAGATGCAGATCACAGAGGCATGGTTCCAAGGGAGTGATGGTCACAGGGGGAGCATGAGTGATATGACTTCAGTATTGCATGACATGACTTCAGTATTGCATCAGAGTGTTGCCATCAATGTCAAAGGGGGAGATTGTTGATTAAATGGGTTGGTTGTCATTGATGTCAACCCTTGAAGAAAGTCTGGTAGAGAATTCTGGTGGCACAAAGTTTTGGGTAATGGACCCAAGTTTGTTGGATGGATAATGGTATGAGTTTTGATATATTTGCAGATAAGACTATTCTAGATGGATAGTACATGTCATTCCATTTCTGGTGGTATGTGAAACGTCACATAACTCCTCACGGTTAGAGAGTTATGGCCATGTGAAGTTGGAGAACCCTCGTGAGTCATTAAGAAGCCCTAAAATGTCAAAGTAGTCAAAGTGTTTGTAAAGAATAAATTATTTAAATAATAAAGTGAAGTGATGAGTGTATTATAAGTCAAAGAGGATGCAAAATAAATTATTTAAATAATAAAGTTAATGGAGAACTCCCTAAAATAAGGAAAGTGGTTTGAGAGATTTTAGAAGGTAAATAATAAAGTGAAGTGATGAGTGTACTATAAGTCAAAGTGGATACGAAGTGAAGGGATGAGTGTACCATAAGTCAAAGTATACAAAAGAAATTATTTAAATAATAAAGTTAATGGAGAAATTACTAAGTGGACAAGTGGTTAGAAGTTGGTTAACCCTAAAATAAGGAAAGTGGGTTAAGATGGTTAAAAGGTAACCCCTTGAGGAAGCTACATGAAAGTATAAATATGAGGCAAGGCTCTCTCATTTTAATCACACTTGAATATCATGGAATATCTATCTTGTGAAAGGTTATTTGGGCAAGTATTATTGACAGAGAAAAATTGCAGCAGAAAAAGTGCGGCAGAAAAAGTGCGGCAAGAAAACTGCGGCAAAAAAAGTGGAATAGAAAAATCATGGCAGCAACATGGTTGGGGTCTATTTATGAGAGTTATGGCACATCTTGTTTGAGGTATGTTTTGTGAGATAGGGTTTATCTCTTGAGATGGTATTGGATGTTCAGTATTGTTGCATATATCAGATTTGTTGAGGGCTACAATTGGTATTTTGTTGTTGGTATTTGGCATATGGGTATTGGTCTTTTGGTTGTGATGTGTTGTTGAAGTTGTTGGTTTATCTTGAGGCTACATATTAGTGAGGTTGTGGCACATGGTTTGATGTAAGGGTTTATGGTATTTGGTTTATGGATAGAGTGATGAATTGTTAGATAACTTTTGATGGTTATAATGGTGTATGTATTTGGTATATGGTTGAGGTCATGTTGGGTACATGGTTGAGACAAGTAGTTGATGAGTTGGCACATACATGAGGTGTATAGTTGATGAGTTGTCACATACATGAGGTGTATAGTTAATGATGTTGGTACATATTGATGAGTCAAGGTTGATGCATGGTACATGTTGGTTCATGTTATTGGTACAGGTTGTTTGGTGCAGGTTAATTTGTATGGGTTGTTAGAGGTTATTGGTATAGGTTGATAATGACAGATTGACAGTGGAAGTGGTTGATTCAGTGACAGCGACAGGTTGTCTACATTTGGCATTTATATTTCAGGGCGGTTGGACGGGGCAAGGACAGGTGGTTGTAGCCGGACAACTTAGGGGGTTGTAGCCTCCTTCTAGTTGTAGCCAGAGAATTGGGGAGTTGGAGCTTCCCTCTGGTTGTAGCCTGAGAAACTAAGGGGTTGGATCCTCCTTCCAGTTGCAGCTAGAAAACAAAGGAAGTCGGTGCTTCCAATGAATGTAATTCTCCAAGACATATAAGAAAAATCATTCCTTGGTTTTCTCCCGCTTTGGGTTTCCACATAAAACACTGGTGTACTATGTATGTGTGTGCTTGCTCATTTGTTCATTGTCTATTTACTTTGTAACTATTGGATCATAATGCTACATTGATATAACACTTGCATTTTTGGTGAAAAAAGATTAGATTTCTCTATTACTGATTCACCCCCCCCTTTCAGTAATCCAATGTGGGGTATGAGGTTCTTCCTCTTCTGCTTCATCTTCTTCAGTTGATTCATATTTTGCATCATCCAACTCAAACTCTATTTTATTAGGTTCTTCTTGCCTTGGTAGGAATTCATGTTTGGGAACATCTTTTACCTCTCTAAAAACAACATCCTGGTTGTAAAAAGTCTTCTTAGTTTCTGGGTTCCAAAGCTTATAACCTTTCACACCATCTTTATAACCAATAAAGATACACTTTTCATCTTTATTATTCATCTTAATCCTATTTTCCTTTGGAACATGTACATAAGCAGCACAACCAAACACTTTGAGATGTTCAAGAGAGGGTTTCTTACCAGTACATACCTAGTGTGGAGTTTTATCATCTAGTGTTGATGAGGGTGATCGATTGACCAGGTAACATGATGTACCCACTACCTTTGCCAAAAACTCTTGTCCTAACTTGGCACCACTAAGCATGCTCCTTGCTTTTTCCATAAGTGTCATGTTCATCCTTTCTGCAACTCCATTATGTTGAGGTGTGTATGGAGTAGTCCTCTACCTTTCTATACCACACTTCTTACATAATTCTTCGAATTAATTTCCGCAGAATTCTCCACCATTATCTGTCCTCAATACCTTTATTTTCTTCTCTGTCTGATTTTCTACCAGAGTCTTAAACTCTTTAAATTTATCAAATATCTCAGATTTATTTCTAAGAAAATAAATCCATGTGTTCCTTGAGAAATCATCTATGAATGAAACATAATACATAGATTTAACTACTGATGGAATAGGCACAGGTGCAAACACATAATTGTGTATCAACTCTAAGATCTCCTTTGCTCTTGTAGCACCAGATGGGAATATTACTTGATTATGTTTACCATATATGCAATGTTCACAGAAATCAAAATCCATAGTGCAATTATGCATACCTTCAACCATACCTTTATCGTTTAGTGTTCGAAAGCCCTTTTCTCAAATATGCCCCAGTCTTTGATGCCACAACATGGTCTTCTTTCTAGGGACAATATTGGTCTTGTCTTCTTTATTTCTCTGCTCATGGACAACAGAACTATTACACCCATTAGTATAAGTGCTTCCCAACAACTTGTACATAGTTCCACACCGAACTCCCCTCATCAACACCATTGCTCCTTATACCATCTTGCAATTGCCCTTTCCCAATACATTATCCACTCCTGCATCATCCAACTTCTTTACAGATATTAGGCTCCTAGCTAGTTTTGGAATGTGCAAAAACCCAGGAGAATTATAATCCTTCCATCTCTTAGCAACAACTTAACCCTTCCACGTCCCATGATTTTTGTTGTTGATTCATCTCCTAGGAATACATAACCGCTATCGTATTTTTCATATTCACAGAACCACTCCATGTGAGGAGTCATATGATATGATGCACCTGAGTCGATCAACCATACACCACGGTCTACATGTGTACCTATAGATGTCAGGTAAACAACACCTCCTTCTTCAGTGGAGGTTTTCGCCTCTATGGAAGAGGTATTATCATATCCCTTTGGTTTATTAACCTTCTTAGACTTGCAATCTTTCTTATAATGCCTTGTTTTACCACACTTCCAACATTTCCTCAAAGATTTTCTTGGAGACTTAGATCTACCTATAGATTTAGATCTCCCCCCTGAAGACTTACCAGGATTCTTGTCTTGGGTACGACCTCTTACAAACAAAGCATATGTGCTCTAACTATCCATGATTTTCCACCTCATCTCTTCAGATAAAAAGGATGAATCTACATCCTCATACTTCAATGTAGATTGAGTGGTACTACCAATTGATACAACCAGATTATACCAAGAGTTTGGAAAATAAAATAACAAAGTAATACATTTATCTTCTTCTACAATCGTAATATTAACATAGACAAGTTGACTTACCGGAGTATTAAAGGCATTTAGTTGTTCTGTCACAAAATATCCATCTTCCATCCTAAGATGAAAAAACTTGTTCCCAAGAAATAACTTGTTTACCAGGGACTTTGATTGATACAAATTCCCTAACTTATCCCATATTTCATTGGCTGTAGATTCTCCTGAGACATTCAACAACACTGAATTTGCCAGGCAGAGTCGAATAGTACTCCTTTCTCTTCTATCCAACTTCTCCCAATATTCCTTCGACATACCAGTAGGTTGTGTACTAGTAGTTTGTGTACTAGCAGGTTGTGTACCAATAGACTATGTGCCAGTAGAGTGCATACCAGTAAGATGTCTACTAGGATCCACAGTGATCCATTGTTCTTTGTCTATAAGAAGGTCCTCCATCTTGAGATTCCATAGCTCAAAGTTTTTACTGTTGAACTTCTCTATCTCGATTCTAGAAAAGCTTGCCATTCCTTTTTCTACACTCGAATCACCACTGCAAAATCTCCCACTGAACCCAGGTTTATCACAGACCCAAGATAAACTTGATCTATCAACACCGAGCCAAACCCTCAGTAACAAAGGTGCCCCCCTGAACCCAAAAAACGAGCTCGGATACCACATGTAAGTTTTAAACCTGTGAAGTAAAGAAATTAATCAATGGCTCATCCCCATAGTACACAAAGATTTACACTGGAAACCCTGAAGCGAGAGAAAACCATCCTTCCTTGGTGTCGCACCTTTCAACTCTTCATTGTATTAATTTCACCATTCACCATACAATATATACAATATTTTAGGTATTCAGTAGCTACCAAAAGTCTAATCCCTTAATACGGGATTAATTTAGAAAACCGCTAAAAATAGAAAAATTCGGTAAAATAGTAAAAACCGACCAAAAACAAATTTTAGGGCACTGCCCCGAACGCTACGCATAACTAGGGGGGGCAAACCTGACCCTCCCTGGGACCCCCCCTGGAAAGTGCCTGACACACACAACACAAAGAGAAAATAAAGTTGGGATCGTCAGACGCAATTTTTGAATCTGACGCGCCCACACACACATGCAAAGAATATAACACATACCCAACATTCAGTTTACTACAAGATTGTATAAAAGTTCTTCGACTCATGTTAGATCATTGCAGACAATTGGCTTAGGTTGATGGACAGTTGGTATGGATTGTTGTTTTTCATAGATTTCAACCATTGGAGAGTGATATTATAGATTGATGTCAACCTTTAGTGATTGATGTCAACCCTTGAAAGTCCAGTAGTGAATTCTGGTAGAACAAAGGTTTGGGTAATAGACCCAAGGTTGTTTCATGTATAATGGTATGCATTTTAATATACCTGAAGGTAATACTATTCTAGATGGATAGTACATGTCATTCCATTTCTAGTGGTATGTGGAACATCACATAACTCCTCACGGTTAGAGAGTTATGGCCATGACAAGTTGGAGAACCTAGGTTTGGGTAATGGACCCAAATTTGTTTGATGGATAATGGTATGATTTTTGATATATTTGCAAGAAAGAATATTCTAGATGGATAGTACATGTCATGTCATTTCTAGTGGTATGTGGAACATCACATAACTCCTCATGGATAGAGAGTTATGGCCATGTGAATTTGGAGAACCCTCGTGAGTCATCTAGAAGCCCCAAAAGGTCAAAGTAGTCAAAGTGGTTTAAGAGATTTTAGAAGGTAAATAATAAAGTGAAGTGATGAGTGTACTATAAGTCAAAGTGAATACAAAAGAAATTATTCAAATAATAAATTTAATGGAGAAATTACTAAGTTACAAGTGGTTAGAAGTGGGTTAACCCTAAAATAAGGAAAGTGGGTTAAGATGGTTAAAAGGTAACCCCTTGAGGAAGCTACATGAAAGTATAAATAAGAGGCAAGGATCTCTAATTTTAATCACACTTGAGAATATTGAATATATACAAGTGACTGAGGTAACCAAAGGATATCTAAGTCGAATTTTAGAGGGAAGGTGAAGTATAGAAGGCCGAAATTCAAGGGAGGATAAATTATTTTGATCATGCTTTCTAAGGTATGTTATTTACAGGTCATCTCACCATTTTCGCAATAAAAAAATTTCTAGAATGATTCAAACCGTGAAATTGGGAGGTTATTGAGGAAACATATCCAAGTAGTCGTGGTACAAATTTCATCTTGTGGGTCGTTGTATTTTTGGAGTTACACTCCGTGGAAAATAGGGTTTGTGGCTAGTCCTGAAACTAGTCTAAAACATGTGTTTCGGGTAAAAACATCATAACTTCTTCATAACAGATCCAAATTCACTAAGAAAAAATGTGTTGGTTAGAGTACAGTATGTAGTATTCTTTGTATAATTTTCAGATCCATACAACAAATATTATATGTGGGGCACGCTCTACAAGTTCGCTCTCTAGAATAAGCCAGAATTCAACAAGGTATGTCATTTTTGCTATAATTCCTTTTATGAGAGGTTCCAAGTAGTGACACTTCGAGGAATTACATAAAACACACTAATGAACATTGTGTATTATTTTTATATCTATATTCATTATAGGTACATATTTATGATTATTTCAAGTTAGGGTTGTTGACTAATCCAAAACTAGTCATGTGAGACTAAAGTAAAGTTTGATGAAAATGCTAGTCTCTTGTTGTTAAAGTTAGGGAAGTTTTGCAGGTATGTGATCATATACACCAGGTCTATTATAGAGTTACAAATCAGATTTGGATGATGAAATTGATAAGGGATTTTGGTTGAGGTACATGTTGGGTACATGGTTGAGACAAGTAGTTGATGAGTTGGCACATGCATGAGGTGTATAGTTCATGATGTTGGTACATATTGATGAGTCATAGTTGATGAGTATTTGATACATGATTGTTACATACTTGGTACATGGTTGGAGGCACTTGTTAGTAGTATTGTTGACACATGGTTTATGGATGATGTAGCATACTTGTATTGGTATATTATTAGAAGCACATATTGATCTTGGTGATGATTATGAATTGTTGTGTTATGCTTGGTTGATGCACATCTTTAAGAGTAGTCTTGGTGATTGATATTAATGAGTAGATCTGATTTGGTTGATAAGATTGATGAGACATGTTGTTGTGATTGGTTGTTTGGACAAGTTGTTGTGACAGGTTATTCGTACAAGTTTGGTGCATGGTTGATGCACTCGTTGATGGTACAGGTTGGTGCATGGTTGATGCAGTTGTTTATGATACAGGTTGATTATTGGTTGTTTGGTATAGGTTGGTGCATGGTTGATGCACTTGTTTATGGTATAGGTTGATTACAGGTTGAGGTACAGGTTGATGCATGGTTGATGCATCGTTCAGGTTATTGGTACAGGTTGTTTAGTGCAGGTTGATCGATACAGGTTTACAACAGTATATCTCATAGTGCTTGTAGCCACCTTCCGGTTGTAGTCAGCGAACATAGGGGGTTGTAGCCTCCTTCTTGTTGTAGCCATAGAATTGGGGAGTTGGATCTTTCCTCAGGTTGTAGCCTGAGAAACTAGGGGGTTGGAGCCTCCTTCCAGTTGCAGCTGGAAAACAAAGGAAGTTGGTGCTTACAATGAATGTAATTCTTAAAGACATATAAGAAAAAGCATTACGTGCTTTTCTCCCGCTTTGGGTTTCCATGTAAAACACTGGTGTACTGTGTATGTGTGTGATTGATCAATTGTTCATTTTTTATTTACTCTACAACTATTGGATGATAATGCTACATATATATAACACTTGCATTTTATGGTGAAAAAAGATTAAATTGCTCTAGAATTTATTCACCCCCCCTCTTAGTAATCCAACAACAGTGTCATATTTTGTTGAACTTAAAGAAGTGTATATTTTGCATGTCATTTGGAATTCTACTAGGATGTGTAGTATGAAAACAAGGACTATTAGTCTATCTAGCCAAGATTGCAGTAATTCTAGACTTGGAACCCCCGACATTAGACAAATAGCTGAGGGAAACGTCGGGTCATACTGGTTATTACAGAAAATTTATAAAAGGATATGCGCAGATTAAAACACCCATGGAAAAGTTACTGAAGAAGGAAGGAAAGTTTCAATGGAATGAGGACTACCAGAAGGGGATGGACACTTTGAAACAGAAACAGGGAAGCACACCAATTTTGATCTTCCCATAGTGGAACAAGGTGTTCCATGTACATGTAGATCCATCATCCATAGTGTTTGGCACATTGTTGTCACAACCAGGAGAAGGGGACATAGATCATCCATTCTCTTTTGCAAACAGAAATTTGTCCATATCAAAAATAAATTATACTACTACAGAACAAGAAGGATTGGCAATGGTCTATGCGCTACAAAAGTTCAGGAACTACTTACTAGGGTCCCACTTCAAGATGTATATAGACCATTATGCATTAAAGTACTTAGTCAACAAGCCCATATTAGGATGAAGAATATGTATATGGATATTATAATTTAAGGAATATGACTTTGAGGTCAACGTAAAACCAGGAAAGATGAATGTAGAACTAGATCATCTATCACTCATACTAACAGGAGAAGAAGCAGGTAATTTAGATGATAACTTCCCAAATGCGTAGTTATTTGCAGTAAGGATGGTGGATGATTAATTCTTAGACATTGTGGATTTTCTAAGTCTAGGTATGGCTCCCTCTGAAATGAAAGTTGCGCAGAAGAAGCAATTGGTAGTGAAAGCGACAAATTATCAGTTGATTGCAGGGAATTTATATAAGTTGGGTGTAGATTGAATATTGAGGCGTTGCATACTAGAACATGAAAGGTTGATTATACTTGAAGAAGTGCATGATGGAATTATTGGAGGACATTACACTAGAAGAGAAACAGATTATAATATTTTATACGCGGGGCTTTGGTGGCCTATGATTCACAAAGGTGCGAAGGAATATTGGCAGTCTTGCGATGTATGTCAAAGAGTGGGAAAACCATCTAGGAGAGATGAAATGTCGTTAAATCCACAGGTTACATTGAAATCATTTGATAAGTGGTCCATTGAATTTGTGGGACCAATCAGTCCACAAGCAAGAAGATCAAGGGAAAGGTACATCATCACTATGAAAGAGTACGTGACAAGGTGGGAAGAAGCAACACCTGTTATCGATTGTACTGCAGAGATTGTTGCACGGTTTCTGTTTGAGAATGTAGTCACAAGGTTTGGTTGTCCACACATATTACTTAGTGATTAAGGTATGCACTTTCTGAAGAAAAAAAATCAAATTATTGCATTGACTACGGAGTTTCATATTCATCATCAAAAGAGTACACCAGATCACCCGCAAGCCAATGGCATAGTGGAATATTTTAATAAGATATTGGAGAATTCTTTGACAAAGATATGCAATGTAGGGAGAGATGATTGAGACTTACGAGTCCTTGCGGTACTATGGGATTATAGAACTACAAGTAAGAAGTTGAAAGGAAAGACACCTTTATGGTTGGTCTATGGACAGGAAGTAGTGATGCCAATGGATTTCATTCTACCTAGCCTATGCATTGCAGCAATCATTGAGCTCTCTGATACTAGCGTGATAGAGGACAGGTTGGCGCAGTTAGTACAACTTGAGGAGTATCAGTTTGTTGCAGGATTTCATCAGTAGGTCCAGATATCCAGAGAGAAGGTCTGGCATGATCGACACATTAAACCAAAGAAATTTCAAATAGGAAATTTTGTATTACTCTATGACATCAAGTATATGCAGCATCCATGGAATTTTTACATGCACTCATTAGGACCCTACAGGATCCAGCAAATAATCGAGACGGGTGTTGCGCAGTTGGAAACCTTGAATGGAAAAGTCCTGGAAGGAATGGTGAATGGGATTCGGTTGAAACTCTATCGAGATGGACAACAAATTGCACAGTGATTTGGGCTACAATGAAAAAATAAAATAGGGGGGTGATCAACTACCAATGTATCAGAACTTGAGCAGAAGGAATGATGATTACATGTAAAAATAACACTACATCAAGTTAAGAGACAAGACACAGACAAGACCGACTACAAAGGATACAGATGACATAGCAAAGAACCCATCCGCAGTTTGGCAATGACAAGATCGTTAAAAGTAGTAAGGCATGGAAATGACAGTTAGGTTGTAGGCGTGACAGGCCATAAAAGCATCATATAAGTCTTAAATGGGGAAAGTCATTGGAAATCATAAACAGATCAGAGGTACGAGAGGAAAATCATAAGATGAATTTGGAAATAAAGGAGCATTCAGTTAACAAGTCATCAACCACGGCGAAGGATTGGACAAGGAAATTAAGGTGGGATGAGACACGTATAGTTGGCATGAAAACAACAAAACAGCAGGAAGTTGTTAACATCTAAATCATTGTTACATGCAAGTGGGAGAAAACAGAGCCGAACTACCAGGTCTGAGCTAACGCAACTTGCACAAACAGACAGAGCTAGTCCAAGAGTCCATCATACAAGTAGAATGGCATCACCAAGAGTTGGAGGGTCGTCTGGCGCAGCATAGGAACAACTAAAATGACCAGTATCAGAAGCGTAGGTTGAGAAGGTAGTCGAAACTTCGACTACGGCACCACCAATAGTTTTTCACATAGATTACTTACCACCGAGGAACGATGACACACCACCACTAAATGTACCAGTGAATGAAAAGTACCCATTGTCGATAACACCAGTTCTGGTCGGCATCAGTAGCGACAAAGACATGCTCGAGAAGATTTCCAAATTGAAGTTTATGGACCATGATATCACATATACACAGAAATTCCCTGAGTTGGCCAGGGGTCAGTATTTATGCATGAATACCACCCCAAGCATAGGAGAAATTCTGGTAGAGCCACAAGAATGGGCGTTAGGCTTGTATAAAGCAAGGATACTGAACTTGTTCGAAATTCCACATTTCAGACGAAGTACGGAAATTAATGCATGTGTAAAGGTGTTACTCAGTTGTGTTCATGGAAGGAAACTCTGGCTCGATCCCCGAGTATTGATTGATATTGCATTGATTGCGCATATCACAGGTTTGTGCAAAGCAGGAGAAGACCCAACACTGTTGTTCAACAAAATGGGAGAGTGAGCCCTCTCCGAGTCCATGAAAGAAAAATTTGACACATTTAGAGGAAAGAGGGATCTGGATGTCAATAGCATCAGTGACAAGGTTGTCAGGTTTGCGACACAAGTTTTGGCCTTCAAACTATTGTGAAAATGTTGCAAAGATGAAGTACTAGCTACAGTAATTTCAACAGCATATAAATGTAAGGAAGGATTTCAGATGAACTGGGCTACATTTTTAGTTAACCCATTTTTACAAGATTTCACGGAGGCCCATTAGAAGGGCATTGAATTTCATTGTGCATCATTTCTCATCATCATTGTGTTGGTCAGGTGGTAAGAGCCCAAGTATTACCAACGCATGCGTACTTCAGGTTGCAGCCCTTTGGCTACTAAGTATGTCAACTTGTGGCACACAACAATCAAGAGATGGAAGAACGACAACAATGCCATATTTTATACCTATTTGGATCTCGTTACTACTGTAGTGGAGACCACACCACGCATATTCAAGGAAACATTTTTCGCATATAAGGATATCGCACGATTCAGATCCAACATGCACCATATGTATGTACAAGCCAAAAAGGATCCCGCACGACAATGGTTGCCAACCAGTTACCGGTTGACAACAGAAGATGTGCACTAAATAATCAATGACTCGGAGGAATATTGGAAGAGTCCTATAGACAAGAAAGGGTCATCCGCAGAGGACGAAGACCAAGACAAAAGTGAGGAAGAACAGGATCAAATGAATGGCGCAGAAAATCTTCATGGCCAACGTACAGTCCATGAAGCAGATCTTAAAAGGAAGGATAAAGGGCCAGAACAAGAAAGAGGGGCATGGAAGAAAGTTAATGCACATAATCATACCCCATTTTATATCTTAACCAATGATGATATGGATAGGATTGGTTTCCAGATACGGGATACCACAGAGGAAATCTGGGAGGAAGAAGCAAAGAAGAAAGAAGAACAACAAAAGAAGGTGCAAGATCAACTAGGAATACTTCAACGGATACTAGAAACAACATGCATCACGAAAAAAAATAGATCAGGGGGAGGATCGTCCACAAGACCAAGGATAGCAGAAAAAAGCACGCAGTTGGCCCTAACACGGCTAATAGGGGAACATAGAACCTTATGGATTGAGGAAAATGCACTAGAGTTTCCAATGGGTGAATCACAGGAGAAAATACAGGCGTTCGGCCAGCTTAATACAGTAATATCAAAAATTCCCATACAAATATTACAGGACTTGCAAGCAAAATTGGTGCAGAATAAAGAATAGAGGAGATGTAGTGAACCGAGACTTGGAAAGAATAGGGGACGAAAGAACCTAAGTGAAAGCACACTATGATATGGAACTTCAACAAAAGAAGGCGATTGAAGGTTGAATAGAAGAAGTTATGAAGAATAACAAGGGGGTTGAGGAAAGGGCCATGAAAGCACAACAGGAGAAGGACAAAGTTGAAGCCATGGTGCAGAAGACACAAGCAGTTGTCCAGAAATTATACAAGGAAGTACCAGAAGTTCTCCTGGTAATAGAAGCCACGATGGAGGAAAAAATTTTGAATATTGGTGAAGTTATTAAGGGCTTCAGAGAGCGGATATAGGATTTACAAATGAGGAGTGTGCTCGAAACGCCACCGAAGGTGCACGGAGGTAGGGTGAGGATGGAAATGACAGCATTTGCCAACATTAAGAAAGTAGAAGACGAATGCACAAAACTTTGTGAGGATATTGTGTAGGTGTGGATAGAGCTCATGGGAGACCCATAAATGAAGGCCATAGAGGCCAAGCTAAGAGAAGCACAAGAACAGGCACACGGTGAAACAAAAAAGGCGATTACACTGCCACCAGTAGGTGGATGGAAGTTATTTTGTCTCAGCGGCAGGCATGTGTAGAAGTGGAGAGACTGAGGGACCATCAAAATATCCTTAAACAGAGACTAGGACCACAAGAGGAAGAAGTAGTAAGGATAATTGGAGAATTGGCCACTGTTCAAGGTAAGGTCAAACAAGCAGTGGTGGAAGCGAAGAACAAACTCAAAGACATGACCCTGCAGGCCATAGAGGAGACATGACCCTTAATTTTTTCCATTAAATATTGTCATGTATTCAAAGTCTTGGCTTTGGCTAAGCAAGTCAATTGTAAACTTGACCCTATTCAAATGTGGTATAATGCACTTTGGAAACAAAAGAACACATACTACTTCTATGAAGTAAACAATGCATTCATTTCTTCTTTTTAAGAGCTTATTCATTGACCAAGTACATCTAGATTGTCTCCAGAAGCATCATCCTTCTTAGATAAGAGAGGAAATTTTGAATCTATGGAGAATTTCAGTGTTTTCAAGATTTACTACTCTCGTGAGAAACCCTCATATTTTCCATATTGTGTTTCTGCTAAGATATTTGTTGTTGAAATATGAAAGCAGTATAAATTTTGGGCTCATTTCTTTAACGAAAAAAGGAAAAGACAGTTCATCCCGCTACCATGGAATATTGGGGAGATAATGGTGAAAATCATTACACACATCAATGAAATCTTAATTCAGTTTGATCAGTTCAATCTTAAGAAAGTGAATGAAGTTAAGGGTTTTGACCCTAGCCAATTATTTATGAAACACGTGACATATGCAGGGTACAATGTATCATTTGCCAACACATTCATGTTTGGAGAAGAATAGGGTGACAGTAAAAACCCCCAAATGTTACCTGATGAGAAAAGGAAATAGGATATCAAGACAGTCATCAGTAAAATTGATCAACATAGATAGCAGGGAAGAGTCGTGAATGAGAGTAGTTCACAGTCTCCTAATATTTCTCAAAAAAACGACCTACCCAAAGGAAAACCCCAGTTTGCAATTCAAGAGAAAAGGAAGTCGTCGATGGATAATTCCGATGACAGAGGTGAACGAAACCCTCCTAAGGGAAATCTAGAAAGACCACACAAAATCCCAGGCACTAGAAAGAGGAAAATAGGAACAAATAAAGAGGGAGAAAGTGAGGGCATACCTGAAGAGGAAATCATCCTGGAAGACATGGAACTCGATGCAAATATTGAAGATATTGAATTTCCAAGTGAATAACAAAGGATACAAGAGAGCAGAGAAATTACAATATAATTGGCCACCCAAGAGCCAATTGTATTTAAAAAGGAATCTCTAACCATGCACAATTCCACATTTGACAAAAACTCAATAAGATTGGTTATTGAGAAAATCAATGCAAAAAATAAGAAGGTTCAAGGAAAATGGAACTCGTAACTCTACTTTAATGGAGTTCCACCCTTCAAAACTACATAAATTCATGATGCCATAGGAGAAGCCCTAAAAATGTCAATTGGAGATATTAAGAATGAAAATGTCATTTTAAAGGATAGAATTAAAGAATTATAAAATGATTTAATGCCCCCACCACTATTTTCCAACCCAATTGCCACCATACAGCCTTGGAGAAGTATTGAAAGAAGACCGAAATCAAGTTCAAGACTAAAAGGAACATCAAATCTACTTGTTTCCATCAAGAGGTATGTCATAGAAAATATCCAAAAGAGAATGTCCCTTATTCTTGAGACATGGGAATTGGAAACAACCTTGTTTCCTTCGGCTTTAGAATGACAAATTTCAGGAAATATCTGCATGTTAATCTTGAAAATGATGAGGAATTTTACAAAAGGTAAATTTCTACTTTTTTTGCAAAATTCTCAAGTCTTAGCGAGTTCTGAAGAAAAGAAGAGGATTTGTCATCAGTAATCTGTATAAAACAACTCAAGGCATGTTGGTTAAAGAGAATAAAGAGTTTAAGATAAATGTTAATTGATTGTGATACTATAATTATGAAAAGAGGAGAATTATATTTGAAATTAATTGAAATGGATTTAGTTGTGTCAATTGGAGATGTTGATGACCCACACTTAATATTGAATCCCATACTCTTGCCAAAAGAACAAGTAGAGGAGAAGTTGGACTCATTAAAGATTGTGTCAGCTAAAAAGCTCAACAACTTAACTAAATATTTAGAAATAGAGGTTGAAAGTTGGTTGGTGAGTTATGTTAATAAAAATGAAGACATTGAGGACACCCTTCATCAAATTTCAATGGACTTCAAAGATCTAGACAATTCATTATCTGATATTGAAGTAAGGCAAGAAATAATTATGGCACCAATGAGTGAATACATCGATAAATGGTTAAAGAAATCCTTAACTAAAATAACTAAATTAGATCAAGAAGAAGCAGTTGTAACTGGTCAGTTAATTCCAACAAAGGAAAATATAAAAGATGCACTAGCAGGTAGATAAAAGAAGAGATATTCCATCACAGTAAGTAAAGTGGTCACCTTTCATAATTTCTTGTCCTTCATACTTCTCGTTCATAAATTGTCTAGTTGTGTCTTTTCATTCTTTTAGAATCCATAACCGATATCTGATTTTTTTCCTTTTCTTCTTCCAAGTCCAAATTTATCTTTCAAAGGTCCACATGAGCCCCATCCTAGTACATTTGGATGAACACTATCTTTTAATTTATATTTCATTGTAAAACGAGACTTTATTTTTTGAAATCCCTAGAGAACTATTTCGAGGTGCAAATTTAATGATTTCTCGGACTTTGAACTTTTCAGTATGAGATTTTTGAAGTGTGCCTATCATTTTCTCTTTAGATTTAAATGATATACTCTTTTAAAGTTCTTTGCATTGTGGACTTATATTTTTTCGTCTTATGAATGTGGCCAAATCTTATTTATACTGTGGTGGATGTGAGGAATGTGTTAATTTCATATGGTGGTTTCCCTATCTTTGTATAATATTGTATAGATATTGTATTTCAATCTTTAAAAGATTCATGGTCCTTCTCTCTCTCGGGAACTTTTCTTTGTGAACATACTTTTATATTTTAAATTATGTTTTTATAATTTTAAAGAAATAAAGACTTGGGGTTTGTTATTTAGCATTCTTCCATTTGATAGCCTAGTCCAAGAACACCAAGCTATATGTTTCATAGTATAGCAGAGGGGTACCACCACTATAAAAATGTAGGGGGATTTTATCCTCATAAGAATTTTTTTTTGATCTTGACCAATATGAACATCAACATTTTTGGCGACCATACTAGGGAGAAAAAAAGCCTAGTTTCGCAAACCAAAATTTTAATGGCTCAACTGGAACCTAATCAACCTCGGTTACAAATTGGACTGAGAAATCAAGGAAGTGTTTTGCATCAACTATATGATTTGGTGTTGACAACAACAAAAAGTTGAGAAGAACTTGAAATATCTTAGGAAACCCTTTCTCGGGAGGAAAAAAGAGAGATAGTGTTAAGTCAAAGAAGATGGTTGTGAATTCAAGAAAAAATGGAACCTTATAGAGGTCCACTAACAAGAAGTAAGAGCAAGAAAATTCAACTTCACAAAGTTGGTGAAAGTTCTAAATTAGAAATAAGAAGAAACCTAATCATGGGTGATTGAGAAGAAAGAAATGAGATTCCTAAGAATCAAGAAGAAAGAAATGAAAGACAAAGAGTGCCAAGAAGAAGGTCTAGATCTATCTTGCTTAACTTATAGGGAGAACAACATACATTACATACCCTCCTTCAATTAGTTCTACTAGTATTTTAAGGCCATGGAATCATGGATCCAAAGAGACACATGGATAAATTTCTAAGTGTCTGTCATATCCATGTAATTGAACATGATGATGTGATGGTCATATTCTTTCTATAGACCTTGATAGGTCCACCTTTTGAATGGTAAATTTCTCTCCCATCTCAGATAGTTGAATCATTTGATGACCTAGAAAATATGTTTATGACTATGTGTGCACCCCCATTGCATATCATACTTTACTAACTCAATTCACTCAATTCCATCTCAAAAAGGGAGAAAGAATCAAAGATTTCAATTTATGATTCTTCAAGACTTTGAATCAAATCCCAGAAGAGAAACACCCAAATCAACCTACTATATTTGGATGTTGTAAGAACAAAATTCCTGCAAATGTGAATTATGCAATTAGATCTTCACAAATAAATGATTTACATGGATCCATCCAGAAGGAAACATATATGGAAGAATTCACGTTGGAGACTAATGTTGATGCCGAGATCATTATTGGGAAAGTACAAAGATAAATGAATACTCTTTCCATATCAAATCAAGGACCATTTACTTCAATAAGTGTTAAAAATCGAGCAACTAATGGAGGGATGCTCGAGGGGGTTTCTCCTAATGTCAGAAACAATCCAACAACTGCTTAGGAAACAACACATAAAACATAAATTACTCAAATCAGAAGAACCATTAGATAGATGCAAAATGAGATTACGAGGCTCAAGAGAGACAAAAAAAAATTCCCACCAAATCAAAATACAGGAGTTCCATTACCAGATGAAAGAGCAAGAAATGATAGAAATGAAGAACATATACCAAGGGCACCAAGAGTGCCAAATCCCAATATTGTGGTATTAGAAGAAATTGTGGAAGAAGAAAGCTTTGAAACTTTTGATCAAGAAGTAGACATCACCAAACATGAATTTTTAGAGTCAGTACAGATGGATGAAGGCACATCCTCTTTTTACAATTTTGATGAACAAGAAGATCGTGACTATTTAGAAGATAATGTTGTCCAGACTAGAGCACAAGTGAATAAATCAAAGATAAAGGAAGTGTGTGAGAAAGAAAAAGAAAAATCGAATTGATCCGAATTATTTTCGTCACAAAATGAGAGCCGAGATATAATAAATAAATGTATAGAGATATATTAGAGATACAACCATAAGGACATAGATACAGTAATACACAATTTCTATTAATGAGTGAAATGTACAAAATTGTAGAAATAGAGAGTGAAAGACTCGCTGGAATGGTGGCATCTTATCTCTGAGAAGAGATGTGATGGCTACGTTCATTCACAAGAAGATGGATGTTACAATGCGGCTCCAAAGTCCTTTTTAACATAAATAAAATCCAAAACCCTAACCCTAGAAGATGAAAAGCCAACAGTTTTGTGGACCCTGTTTTGGGTAGTTTGGTGTATCAATTTCCCGGGGGCATAATTTTGGCATACAATCTTCGTTTGGGGCACACGATAGCTCATTGGAAAGGTATTGACAAAGAGATTCATTTCACAAGATTAATTAAATCTATTACACATTATTGAGGTTCCCAATCGTGAAAAAACATGGTTAAGGCCCTCAAAATGGCCCTAGAAGTTTTGGACCCGAAAAAATGCTAAAAATAGTAAATTGCCAACAAATTCTTTTGAGCCAGTTGGAATAGGTGGGTGGCCACTGATATCCACCTGGATCAATACTTACTTATTAGGAATCAATGATCTCCATTGCGTTGAGTTCTCGGGGGAGAGGGGAAAGCGTTTGTTGAATCTGAATCTTGGTGAGCTGCTTGCCTTGCTGGAGAAGTTGCGTTGCTTAGCTTGTTGAATACTGCCACAAACCTATTGCTAGCGAGGTTGAATCTTTTCAACCAACCTGTTGTATATTGTCTTGACTGGGTAGTGTGTAGGTACCATTGTAGGTGAACAAACAATATCTTGTTTCTCTTCTGCAATCTACTTATGTTGTAAAGAAAGGTCTTGGGCCAAGGCTACAGTGGTTGTAGTGTCATTTTTTTCACCTTTTGAACAGATTGTGAAGAGGCTGAATTTTGTACTATGAGAGATTACCTTGCGGCACTATTTTAGTGGGACAGTATTCAGAACTACCTCTTGTATCCTCTAGAGATGACCCCCCATAGTAACAATGCCACTATGGGGTCAAGACTCATAAATAGCATGGCACTTCCACATATATGGTTGGCCCAAAAGAATATCATAGACATCCAGTGGGGAAACATCACATAATACCTCATCCTTGAAGGACTGGATATCGTATGATAATCGACATTGTTGGCTGACATGGAGATATCATCCCTGCAAAGCCACCCGATGTTGTATGGTTGCGGGTGTGGTGTTGTCGAAAATCCCAACTATTTGATGACCTCTACTGAGATGAGGTTCTTCTGGCTTCCGCTATCAACAATAAAATGTAGTGGGGTCCCCTTCACCCATATCTATGAATGAAAAAGGTTCTCCCCCTCTTTAGGATCTGTTGCTTCTTCTGGTTGAATTGTTATGGTCGCAACAATAGCAGTGGGGTCTGCGTCAATGATCTGTCTTCTCCCATTATTTTCTGCATCAGACTCTAAATTAGGGGTTGGCTCCTTTTCTTTGATCTCGACCACCAATGATTTTTTTGAGCAACATTCATCAATGTTGTGCCAGGGGATTTTGTGGAAATTGTGCCACTTTATAGTGTCCTTCTTCGCCTTTCCATTACCCTTTTTTTCATGTGGCTTGGACTGGTTTTCTTGAGGCTGGTTGTTAGGGTCATATTTAACATACTTTGGTTGTTGCTTATTTTCAAACCCAAACTCTTGTTTGTTCTGGTGCCTAAATTTATGCTCGATTTTCATAGCATATTGATAGGCAACTCCCAGTGATAATATGTCCAGGAAATCCATTTTGGATTGGATGTACCCATGCAGAGCCCCATGGTATTTCAGAACCAGATGTTGTTTAGAATCTTTGATACCCAGCTTGGTGCGCAAGGTATGGAAAGTATTTGTGAACTATGACACTGTTTGGCCCCTCTCTTATCATAGTTTGGTCCATCTCATGTATTGGTCATCATAGTTACCAACAGGGTAATATTTTTCCTTGACTGCATCCATAAAAAAATCCCAAGTGGGCTTGGCCCCATATATTCCAGACTTCTTTGTGGAACTTTGCTCCCAGTAAGTTTCCCACCAATGTTTAACATGGGGGAGAACCTTAAGGAGTGCAAAGGTGATCTTTTCCCTGTCAGAAAATTTGTGAACAGAGAAATAACCTTCTAGCAGATTTAACCATTTCTCTAGGGAATCTGCATCTATCTGACCTTAAAATACGGGAATATAAAAATTAAGTTGTACCTTTAAAGGAGAGGTGCCTCCAAAGTGGTCTCTTGATGAAGATGCACATGTTGTTATCGACAGGTGTTGAAGGATGTGGGGAAAATTCTCCATTAATAGAATGTTATGCTCCATCATTTTTCTTTTCTTCCACGATGGAGGGATTCGTGGGAATGCGAGAGAGATTGTCCTCAAGAGAGACAAGTTCGAGACCCAACTTTCTATACTCGGACCTCATCGAGGACATGCATTGAAAAATGATCAAGAGCAGCCTGCTCTGATACCAATGATCCAGATTACTTTTGGCATGAAATGAGAGCAAAGATATAATAAATAAATGTATAGTGATATATTAGAGATATAACCATAAACACGGAGAGACAGTAATACACAATTTCTATTAATGAGTGAAATGTACAAAACTGTAGAAATACAGAGTGAAAGACTCGCTAGAATGGTGGAAGCTTATCTATGAGAAGAGATGTGACGGCTATGCTCATTTGCAAGAATATGGATGTTACAATGAGGCTCCAAAGGCCTTTTCAACATAAAGAAAATCCAAAACCCTAACCCTAGAAGATGAAAAGCCAACATTTTTTTGGACCCCATTTTGGGTAGTTTGGTGTATCAACTTCCCGAGGGCATAACTTTTTCATACGATCTATGTTTGGGGCGCACCATAGCTTGTTGGAAAGGTATTGACGAGGAGATTGTTATAATCCAAATTCTTACAAATATAATAAAATAACAGAAGTACACACCATGTACATAATGTCAACATGGAGCACAACTCCAATATAGATAATTTACACAATAACTCCTTAAATAATAGGGGAACCCCCTCCAAATAACCAAATACCTTTCATAATTCACAATTTCCATGTCAATAATGAATACATGATCTCTTATATATAGTTATTCACACTTTCACATGAGGCCCCTTTATCACTAGGTTGACCCTATTACATTTTTATTTACACATTACATGTAAATTTAAGCCCATATAGTCCCCCCCTTGGGCTCATATCATATACATTTATCCATATATATGCCCTCCTTGGTTCATTACATAGTACCCTCCCTCAAAAATCTTTGTCCTCAAAGCTTTGCATTTAAAGGCTTCACATGTGATGAAACAAAGTAATATGATTTTCTTATGTTCCTGCTTTCTTCATTCCATTGTTGATGATCTATCCATCCAAAATCAATTATTTTTGGCATTAATCCTTGGTGTCTAGTTGTTGAATAATATTCTTTCCTTTGATTCCATGTATTTTTGTTGAAGCTTCTCCAATTTGTAGTCATTGTTGGTCTCTGATAATAGCTTGTTAAAGAGGATTTTGGTGATGTCTTGCTCCATGAATATTGACAAGTATTACATCTTCTTCCTTCATAATGTTGATATCATCCTTCATGTCTTCCCTGAAATGTTTCTTGGTAATGAGGGTGTCGATACAGTTTCACATTTGATGGTCTTCCTTCACTCTACACATGCATTTCATCTATCTTCTTTTCAGTGACAATGGCATCCTTGATCATCTTTGCTTGGTCTTTGATTACTCTAGCCTTTGAGATAATACCATCATATTTGGCATGTACATCCTCTATATAGAGTTCAACTTCTTCAAGTATCTTATGTTGACCTTCTTGAATTTTTTCTTCTTTCTCCTTTTGAAGCTGCAATGTGATCCCATCTAACAAATTTTGATGTCCTTCTTCAATTATGGCTTGTATTTTTATTTTACCTCATCGGTATTTAAGGATTCCTCAACCTTCATGCAAATTTAATCTTCCAATATTTCGGTAGATTCTTCATCCAAGATCCTTCATTCTTCTTAATTTTGACAATTCTTCTTTTCTTCTTTCAATCTCTTGACCTCATCCAATATTTTTTTATTATGGTTTCTTAATCTACATATCTCTTCATCTTTCTTTTTTAAATCTTTCCTTCACTCATCATTTTCCCACTTTGATTTGCTATTATTTTCTTGCTTTAAGTTCTTAGCCTCCATAATGAGTGATTCATTAATGGATCGTATCTTAGATAGCTCCTCACCCTTATTCTTGATATCTTCCTTTGTTTCTTTTAATTCATCTTGAATTCTATACAATTCCTCCATTTTTGTATCCCTAATCCATTTATCTGAAGAAAAAAAATTCAAATTCTTCCCACGTGCAGTGCTATCTAGTATTTTTCTCAACACTCATCCACCAATTCCAAGCTTCATCAAAAAAATAATTGATTTCCTTCGAAGGATTCATATTATATTCTTTTACCAACCTCAACCATTCCATAGGATTGATTTCATCTTTATCTTCATCTCCTGTAAATTTAAGTATTTCCATTGATTCTTAACCGAGGTCTAATCCCAACCCTCAAATCACAACCTCAATATATTAAAGATAAATATATCAAATAGTTGTAATCCTTGTTCCAATATTCTCTTCTATGTGTTATCTTTCCATTTGATTTTGAATCATCTCAATCGGACATTCCAATCAAAAGTGATGATAGTTTTAAGTGAACATACCTTTGAAACCCTGATTTGGAGTCTGTCCTCTTGGTTGACCTTACTTATGATGTATCTCTGCAATTTTGGCCCTTGTCAATCTGAAATTACGACCTATAGCACTCTGAAATTTATTCTCTACAATGCCATAGGTATAACCAAAATTGGATGTTCCAAGTGGAAGTTATGGTAACTTCCCCACACCTTGTTGATTTTTGTCCTTTCCGGGAGATCGCACTTGTATGGTGTTCCCCATGCAAAATGCTTGATATAAAATTCTGAAACTTGTACTAGAAATACTACAGACTATCCATTTTCCAATGCAACTAGTCTCACTTAATTTGGATACACACTGAACAAGATATCAATGTTTTACCTGGAACACTTATTTGAGACTAGTTAATATGACTAGCCAGGTACGTTATCTTACACAAGGTGTATATACAAACGTAGGATGACCCAGAAGCTAAATTTTTTATCAAATATACCTTTCTAATTTATGTGAATATCCTTTGGGTTTCAGGGTCTGAAACATCACAAAAAAAAAATTATAGAGAAAATTCCTCGATGACTAAATTCAGGATGATTCCAGAACCCTATCTTACACAAGCTATATCTCCAAAATTATAAGGCCTCAAGAGCTGAAATTTGAACGCCACACACCTTGATCCATATACTAAATATCCTCCAAGGGGTTCCTTCTTAAATGTCGTAGAAACAAATTTATAGCTAAAATTCAAAGGTGTCTCAAATGCAGCAGTGAAACCCCAAGAACTTGAGCTTTGATACCAAATGTTATGATCCAAATGCTTAAAAATATCATAAAATAACAGAAGTACACATCATGTACAGAATTTCAACATGGAGCATAACTCCAATATAGATAAGTTACACAATAACTCCTTAAATAATAGGGGAACCCCCTCCAAATAACCAAATACCTTTCATACTTCACAATTTCCATGTCAATAATGAATACATGATCTCTTATATATAGTTATTGACACTTGCACACGATGCCCCTTTATCACTAGGCCAACCCTATTACATATGTATTTACACATTATATGTACATTTAGGTCCATATATTCCCCCCCTTAGGGTCATATCATATACATTTAGCCATATATATGACCCCCTTGGGTCATAACAAAGATTCATTTCACGAGCTCAATCAAAGCCTTTGGCTATCATTACGGTGCCTGATCGTGAAAAAACGTCATTTAGGCCCTCAAAATGGCCCCGGAAGTTTGAGACCCAAAAAACTACTAAAAATAGTAAATTGCCAACAAATTGTTTTGAGCCAGTTGGAATAGGTGGGTGGCCACTGATATCCACCTGGATCATGAATACTCTAGAAATGGAAAAGCAACAAATAGTTGTTAATCAGGAAAAGACTCCACTGCAATCGAGATCTCACCACGCTTTGCAAGACATCTTCATCCAACTAATTCATTCTTGATACTTATTCAATTTTCGATATCTCACTTCACTCCATGAGACATCTCCATCTGACTGATTCATTCTTGATAATTAGTCAATTTTCAATATCTCACCACATGTCCACGGGTTCACGCTCATTTCATTGTTTCTTTACATACTCTCGATTCTTCGCCGCTCCATTAACTCCACGATGTCTTGATACTTAGTCGATTTTTCGTGGTCCTTTGATCTTAGCCATTGATCTTCGATGATTAACGATCATGATTTATTCTTTTGTACATACACTTGAATCCAATTATTCTAATCCATTGTGCTAATGTTGCAGATGAGGTGGCTTCCACGTGGACTTCTTCTACATGTATATTGGATGGTGTGGCATCGGTACGTGTCCTAACATGTGGCATATACAGAGTTGTTTTTTATGACACTGGTGTGGTACTAATGTGGACTCCCTCGGATGTGACATTCATCTTACTGGACACATGGAATTGATGAGGTTGTTATCATGGCGTTGACATGGATGACTTATCCCACCAGGTATTGGGCCCTAATCATTTGATCTTAACCGTTGATCTCTGGAGATAAAAGGTTGGGATTTAACTGCTAAAATTTATTCCTTTGCACATGGTTCCATAGCTCTTCCATTCACATCCAATTACATAAAAGATATTTTGCAATATAAACCCTTCGAATTCAAATTTCCTTGTGAATGTGGGATATATCGTTGTTGCCATTTCTTAGGTCTAGTTAATCTGGTCCTGCTTTGCTAAGATTAACATTGCTTAGATATGCAATGGGGTCATCATGTCCTCCTCATAGTTGTCTGATCTTTTTCTACGTTCTTGGATTTCATATCTCATCCTCTATGTGCAGGGTCATCTCGTCTAACATCCAATTGCCATTTCTTTTTATTGATGTGCAAATTGAATTTACTTGGGTTGTTCTCGCACGGTCACTTCATCTTCAGGGTAAAGAATGCTTACAGAAACTCATCAACACATAGTCATCTTCACACACATAGGCTCATCATCACATAAGGGAATACTCTATTTGGTTTGACTTCCTTGGTCTGCTTCTTTAACCTTAATGACACAAGCTTATTAATTTGCAGAGACATGTTGATACTGAGAGGGGGGTGAATCAGTATCAAGTACAATTTAAAAAAAAATCAACTTATACTTAAACCATTCAATTATATCCAATGAGCAATGAACAATAGTATAATATTTACATCAATACACCACAATACACCATGCACAATATATGAAAAATAATCAATAGTTATTAGTCAAGGGAAGTAATGACTTCCAAAGGTAGCTACAGGTTCCAAATATAAAGGGAGGGATAAACCTCCAAGAGGAAGATACAATCCTCCAATATCAAGAGAGGTTTGACCTCTCCATCCTTGCCCCTCCCTTCCACCCAAGAATATATGAGAGATAATAAAACTTTACATTAAATCATCACCATCAACCAACCATCACATAAAGCTTGATAATGCTTCATGAGAATTCTTCAACTTCTGTAATTCTTCAATTCTTGGAATACTCTAATCCTGTAGATAATATTACTCAATGTATTCTATGAAACTCCTCCAAGTTTCACTCCTTTAATCTTCCCAAAAAGAAGTTATAGAAAGAATGGTAGACTTTATTCAATTCTGGTTTATTCAGGAGAGCGAACTTGTATAGAATGCCCCAGCTCAATATTTAACATCAGATTATGAAACTTGCACACAAGAAACCACAGTCCGTACTATTTCCAATGAAATTGGTCTCACTTCATTTGGATTCTTTATGAAGAAGTTATGATTGTTTTACCCGGAACACTTGTTTATTGGCTAGCTTCAGGACTGGTCCAAAACCCTATTTTCCACAGAGTGTATCTCCATAATTATAGTGAATCAAGAGATGAAACTTTTACCATAGGTACTTGGATATATCTTCTCAATACCATAGCAATTTCACCATTTGAATCGTTCTAGAAACAAATTTATAAATAAAATGGTAAGATGACCTGAAAATAACATACCTTAGAACACATCACCAAAATACTTCATCCTCCCTTGAAATCCAGCCTTCTTCTTGTGATTTCCTCTGAAATTAGACTTGTGTATCCAATGAATGTATAATGATATTTATTTATACCATTTATGTCACTTACTTTTAACATTAGGGCTGACCTGACACTTTCTTATTTTGTAATTATTTTCTTTAATTATCTTCAGGGCCTGCATGTACTTCCTTCTTCAATTCACTTTGTCATCTTCAAAAATTCATTTCAGTTCAACCATGAGGATCCACATGACGTTCCACCTGCCACCGGAAACAACATGATGTATACTATCCATTCATGGGTTTTGTTTCTGCATGTGCATTGTCCTTCATGTCCAAATACCTTCATCAATCTTGCGGTCCAAAACCAATGACTAGGGTTTGTTGATACTGAGAGGGGGGTGAATAAGTATCAAGTACAATTTAAAAACCTTTTTCAACTTATACTTAAACCATTCAATTATATACAATGAGCAATGAACAATAGTATAAGAGTTACACCAATACACCACAATACACCATGCACAATAAATGACAAATAATCAATAGTTTTTGTTTCAAGGGAAGTAATGACTTCAAAGGGTAGCCCTCTGACTTCCTAATATAAAGGGAGGGATAAAACCTCCAAGGAAGATACAATCCTCCAATATAAAAATGGGTTTTAACTCTCTATCCTTTTACCCCTTCCTTCAGAATATAGAGATAATAAAACTTTACATTAAATCATCACCATCAACCAATCACATCACATGGAACACGATAATGCTTTAAAGGACTTCTTCGAATTTCGCAATTATTCCAATTCTTGGAGTGCTGGTCTATAGATAATGTTTCTCAATGTATTCTCTGAGACTCTTCTAATTTTCACTCCTTGAATCCTCCCAAAAAGAGTTTATAGAAGAATGGTAGACTTTATTCAATTAAGTTCTATTCGCAAGACCAACGCAGGCATTCCGTAACAATATTTAACATCGTTCTGAAACTCACACAGAAGGCAAAGTCCCGTTACTATTTCCAATGGAATTGGTCCCCTTTGCATTTTGGATTAAGTGAAAGTTATGGTATTTTACCCAGCACTTTGTTTATTGACTAGTTTTGGAGTCAAACCCTATATTCCGAGTGTATCTCAATAATTATAGCTAATAAAGGAAATTTTGAAACTTTTACCGGAGGTACTGATATGTCTTCTCTCAATACTTCATAGCGTTTCACCATATGAATGGATTCTAGAAAAACGATTATATAGCAAAAATGGTAATATTACTTGAAAATAACATACCTTAAGACACATCACCAAAGACTTCATCCTCCCATGAAATCGGCCTTCTTTACTTCTTCTCTAGGAAATTCGACTTGTATCAAATGGATGTATAATGATATTTATTTATACCGTTTATGTCACTTCCTTTTAACATTGGGGCGACTGACACTTTCTTATTTTGTAATTATTTTGGGGCCTACATGTACTTCCTTTTCAATTCAATTCACTTTGTCATCTTCAAAATTCATTTCTCTTCAACCATGAGGATCCATGCGACGTGACACATACCACGGGCTTGACATGATGCATACTATCCATTCCTGGGTGTTTTATATCATGTACACATTTTCCTTCATGTCAATACCTTTATCCAATCTTGTGGTCCAAAACCATGACTAGGGTTGACATCAATGGCCAACCAAGTCAATCTTCAACAATCTCCCCTTTGATAAATTTGTTAGCCTTGCTCATGCTTCCCTATCATCATGATCCCAATTTCTACATGACCTTGATGGAAGGGTGTGAAGCCTCTCCCCACGAGTTTAATGGAAAAGGATGACAGCTTCTTCTTTAGGTGCTCCCCTAAACATGTATCAATAATACTTCATCCTTATTTTTGGTCTTTTGGGACGTTTTCTTCTTAGAATCCTTTTGTGGCTTATGTCTTCTCTCTCTTCTTCATGTCTAGGATGTATATGTTGTTCGGTCTTCTTATTTATAGTTGCAACCAATCTTCGAGTTATTTTCTCTGATTTTACATTTAGAATCAAGCGTAAGAGTGTATCCTTGATGCACATTTACTAACCTTGAGTAGATTATGATTCAAGTCTTCAACCAAGCAGAACATTCTTTGCTTTTGTTTTTCTTAAAGCTCTACTACACCTTCTCAAGTATTTTGGCAGATGAGTAGTAAAAGTACGGCATTACCACCCTTTCTCTTCAAAGTGATGAATTTGTCTTGATCCCAGGTCCTTATTATTGAATAACATCCATTGTCTATGTACCACTCATCTTCTTCTTTACATTTTTCAGCCGGTCAATGCTATTCGACAATCTTCATTGTTTGGAATCTCTTTCCTTCTCATGTAGTAGTTTGGCATAGAGCCTTTGTTGTAACAGATATTAAATTGACTGTGTTGCCCAAGGCATGAGAGAACAAGGAAAGGATCTTTGCAAGTTGTTGGAAATGATTATCAAACCGACGATACGCACCAATTCTATTTCAATTTTTCAACATGCCAGAATACTCCGTACATTCAACAAAAACCCTGACATACCATCAAAATGATTATAATTGAAGCCTCCCTCAGAAAATGGAAGATCGAGGTCACTTCAAAAGTCTAGTAAAAAAGTCTTTGAAGTGTAGCAGCCTGGACCTTATGGAACATTATAAATATAAATATGGACTAAAAGCAGTGTACCGTGGATAACAGTCGTTGGAAGGATACAGATTCTAGCCCATTTCAATTTCGAATGAATTTGGGGTTTATGCTGAGAAAGAGCTTGTTGGCATACTAATGGATTTAAAGCTTGTGTTTTGCAGAACTAATGGTCAAGTGTGTTTTCGTGCATCATATTTGTCTGAAGGAGAGAATATTTACAGGTGACTTGATGCAGCCTTACGAAGTGATGTCGCGGAGATTTAGTATTATCTCCCTTTCATTGCCTACTAGATAAAATTGCCGTTGAATCACATGAAAGCAACATTCCGGATGGAACATGGGCGGTGGTGGGCGTCTCTGGACAGTTTCCGGTGGGAACCCACACTACCCCGACCCTCCTTCCCACTTTAAGATGTAGAGAGCGACCATGGGTTACTCATCCGGGAGATACCCAATGTTTATTCCAAGGTTACATGGGTTGAACATGTAGAAGTCGACAAGAGGGAGCTGTCCCCTTCGGTATTCTGAAAGAGGTTGTTGCTTCTTGGTATGGATTTGATTACCAAAAGCAGTGGCTATGCTTCTGGAAGAAGCTGATTGTGAATGTTTTGTGGTATTGCTGGCACAACATAAGAGACAGGTGAATATTGAATTTGAACCAGGGTAACATGCTTATTCTCCAGGAGAGTTGCATCGATGCATGTGGCTCTTATGTTATTTATGCCCCCATTGATATAGTGGCCATGAATGTTGTTATGAATGGTGGTGACCTGGATTACGTGGCTCTTTTACCATCGGGTTTTTCTATTTTGTCTAATGGGACACAGTCGAGGTTGGGTAACAATGTCGTGGCAGTCTCAAGTGGTTCATTATTGGCCAGGTGGCTTTCCAGTTTTTAGTCGACTCGTACCCAGCAGTAAAGCTCTCTTTAAGTCCGGTTTCAATCATGACCCTCCTATCACCTTCTGATTCGTGAATTGAGAACTGACTCTCAAGAGAAAGCGGCAATGCGTTATTTCGTTTTTAAGTGTCTAAAGCGTCAAATGGTGTTTTGCATGGCATTTCACCCTGAAATAAAAGCTGGATTTCTTCTTGCATTCATAAATGGGGCGAAATTCGAGCCTTTGGTGCTATTTCTTTAATAAGATCATACGCATTGCATCACTCATTGTTGAGCCTCCACGTGCTCCGGCTAGGTCGTATTGATTTTCTTTTCATATCTATGCATCCACTTTGGCGATATCAAGTGTTTTGAGTATGCTTCCTAGAATCGTCGGCCGAAGGAAGGTTGCATTGTCGGAAACCCGGCTCGATCTTGACTCGAGGCGAATATTATGGCGGTGCTTCATTACCATTTGATGATAGTGAACTTGATTAGGGTGGGCCCGAGGAGGGGCAACGAGCGCCGGAGACAAACAATGGAGACTGGTAGAGCGATACCTCTGGCAGCATCCATGACGTTCTGTTGGAACATTTGATCATTGTGAGTGGGGTCATCTCGATTTATTATCCAGATGAAAAATTTACTTTGGAGCAAGGGGACTTGTCCGCAAAGGTCCTCTGTAAAGCCTTTAGCGCCACTGAGGAAGATTTTTTACATTTTGTCACAAGATCATGGGAAACACAGCCCTGAATAGCTTCAGTAGGTTCTTGTTGTCTTGTCGGAGTTATATCAAACAACACCTCTTCTGATGGCCAGCCATAAGACAATAGACGGGAGAGGCGCCAACGTACACATCTCCAATGGCCCCTGCATATTTCTTTATAATGCGAGCAACATTATAATCCGTGGACTCAGTGTTATCCATTGCAAACCCAGTCAGTTTGGTTATGTGAATTGGTATGGCTCGTTGATGCAGAGTATGGGCGGGAGCGATGGGGTTTCCATATCCGTCCTTGCGTCACGTGATATCTGGATCGACCATAACAGTATATACACTAGTTTTGGTCTATACACTAGTCTGATTGCCGCGTGAGATTTATTTCCTTCGTTATTTCCATCAATCTAGAAGGAATATGGGCAATTAATAGATGTTTACGTAGATAGCATAATCACGAGAATCCCCAACATCTCTATCAACGTTACCCGCAAGCTTCCTTGAACCTTTCATTTAAGATATGCAATGGCTATTCTAAGGTCCACTGGATAGATCATGTGGAACTGAAGATCGGCGGGCATTATTTGCTATGTAGCGACAACTAGTCGGCGATGGAATGGCTCACCGGTAGCGGCAGTTGTCGACTTCTGCGAGGAGAAATTGCGAAAGACTACATGAGTCTCATAGCCATAACATTTCTTTATAGGAACTATTTCAGCGAAGTTTCTTCCCCAGATGATCGGAGGTTCTTGATGAAGCTGGCGTAGCGTATGACGAGCAGCTTCTGCGCCAACATTAGCGTGTCAACACCTCACAGGTGGAGCGCTGCATCCGGATCAAACGATGATGGTGTCCACCTTACTACGAGAAAAAACACAGGTACCACAGGAAGTGTCCTCAGCGCTGCCATTTCTCTCTGGCTGTCGGTTTCTCCTCAGCGGGTGTTTGATTATTTTAGAGATAAACGAAATAGACCCCAGTGGGGTGCAGTTTCAGGTGGGAATTCGATGGAGGAGCCATCGTCGCTCTCTCAGATTCTTATATGGGAGTCATTGAAAGGGGATTTTGCGTTCCAAATCATTGGTTTCTAGAAAGCCAGTGAATTGAAGAAATCAATCATACTCTTGGTTGTTTGGAAGACCATATTCCTTTTGTAGAGATTCCCTGCTCGAATCATACTAATTTTGATACAGAAGGAAACACAAATTTCACTGAAATACCCGACCAAAAAAGTTTTTTCTTGAGAGCAAAGGATGTTGTTCAGCTTCCCAAATGTGGTGATGGATGGTCTAAATCCCAAATAACCGGGATATGTCCATGCTCAAAGAACGAGATGTGTATGGACTCAGGTCTTTCCTTGGGGTCGTTGTTGATTGAAATTACACATTCCAAGGCAGATGATACAGAGTGCATATTAAGACACACGCAAGTGAATAACGGAAACCTGTCGATCCGTTCAGAAATCCTTTACAACTGCAGGGACCATTTTCTCCATTTGTCAAAGCCATTGGTAGTGGTTCGAGTAGCCTGCGGTGGCGGATGCACTCAGCAACCTCAGAGTTCCAGAAGATAAAACGTTTCTTATTCCATGGAACTCAAAGAGTTTTAGGTTGAGATTTTTCTTTTTAAAAGAATGATGTATGTAAAACCAAGGAGGATAGCAGGGAGCCTTGAGAGGTTGGGTTTGTAATGCATTTTTTATCAAATATAGAGCAGAGTTTTCAAGAGATTCTATACTTTGTCACTATCTAATTCCATTTTCTTCCTATATTATTGTTTCTAAAGTTTTCATCAACGCTTTTTTCTTACTTATGTTCATTTCAGCTTGTAATGGTTACAATTCGGTACAACCTCTGCTGTAGCTATCTCGAAGCATCCTTTAATGTGCAGTTTTTCCTACATTTTCTTTGTATTGAGTGGGAGACAAGACCTGGCATGTAATGCGTTTTGCCTCATTTTACCAGAGTTTTATTTGTTCATATGCTCCTCTGTCTTTCTATGAGTAAGACAAGACACGTATTCGGATATTTCAAGTATTGAATTATTTATTTCTTCTATCGGAGGAGACTGAGATACCTGGCTTTTCTTTCTGTTTTGTTCATCCCTATCTGCTATCCATCCTCATGATTTTTAAAATACAAGATTAGACCAAAGCGAGGGTCATGCCTTTTGTTTACGATCTATAAATGAGTGGAATGACTATTTTAGACTTAGTTCTAGAAGCCTCCTATGGTATTCGATCAACAAGATTTATTTCTTTAAAAATGTGCTAGACTTGGCTCTTTACAACCTAGAGTCAAATCTTGCGACAACATTTTATGCTTGGATTGGCAGGGAATGAGGAGGATGAAGTTATCTTCTGAAGTGCGACAAGTTCGAGGATCTATCCCTTGATGGTGAAGATGAGATAGGCATTCAATTGGCTATGATCATTCACATGGCGACTCCTTGGTTTGTAGACTCTACATGATTTGTTGGCGACTGCTGGTCTCAAATGTCGAACTTCGTTATTTCCTTTCGAGTACTTCAAGGTTTGCTCCTTTGGACTTTACAAATGTTTATAGCTTTCCAAACATTGTTCGGAACATTAAAATTTGGGGGATATCCTTCTTAAATTTGGAGAATACGCGGACGACAATCACAGTGTATTTGTTTGAATTTCTGAAGCTCATGGAGAATTAAATGTACATCATGAAGAAATACTCATGAAATTGTTTATGTTTTCATTTGGAAAAGATGCACAGACTTCTCAGGTATAAATCTTTACCCCATTCCGGTATTCCTTCATTGAAATGTTTCCACACTCTTTTTCATCAACATTGTAAGAGGGTATATTCTGCTGAAATCCTTTTTGAAGATTGTTGTGATACAAGTCCCCTTGTTGAGGAGGAAGAAAAAATAGAATTTTCTCAAGTTGATAAAGATGACCGGTGTGAGGAAGAGTAGGCTCATAAAGATGTTGGATCTTGTGAACTCAAAGAAGAAGAGATTGACATCCTGGTCAACCTGCAAAGAGATAGAAAGGAATGATTGTTGTTCCTTGAGAAATAAAGAGATACGGAGTCTTCTTTAACTAAGGAAGAAGGGGTCTGCCCACAGCACAACTCTATTAAAAGCCCTACTCACAGTTGACTTTCACCTCAGGATATGGAGTGTCAAATTTCTTCGACTCCTAAATGTAAAATCTACTTTTAAATGGTGGCGGAGACATCCTATTCCATGGAACTACGATAGAGTTCAAGGTAGACTTGTTTATGGCGATTCCCACACTTGAGGAAGATCAGATTTTATACTCTGCTTTGTTTCATGAAAAGATATGGCTGCCATGTTCAATGATCTGAAACATCATAAATCTGAACATAGAAGTAGTCACAGGTGTTTTAAAATCATCCTTGATCTGATATATTTTTCAAGACCACTGATCTTTTGATTCATTTAATGGAGGAATATGCTATGTCGTGAACGTTTGGTCACAAGAAATGATGAAAGGTTTGAAAATCCATGGTCACCAACAGGTCATATGGGGATTGTCAATTTCCTTTTTTCAACTGCTTTCGAGAAGAAGGGTGTGAGAAAGTTTCAAATAAGTGGACAATTATTGGATTGGCTTCACTAGCATTTCCATTATCGTTTGAGGTGAAAATTTTTGATGGATTAGAGTAGGTGATGTATATAAATAAGCTTGACTTCAAGCATTAGATTACATTGATGGTTTTCAATATGTTTTTCAGTTCAGTTTTGAAATCCAGTATGGTTTTGTTTTAAAAGCATTACGAATCCATAGCCCAATAAATGCAAAAGCAGTTTTTTGTTTTGGAAAGATGCAAGTAAAGTGATGACATTCAGGATTTGACATGGATGAAGGCCACCTGGTCTCTTGTTCTTGGCACTTTACAAAGAAAAGTACCATCCCTAGTTGGAACCAATGTTTATAGCGGATATTAAATTATTTGTGCTTCCTAAGGCATGAGAGAACACGGCAAGGATCTTTGCAAGCTGTTGGAAATGATTATCAAACCGGCGATACGCAATTCTATTTTGGATTTTTTCAGCATTTGAAACACACTTTACATTCAACCAAAAACCGACATTACCATCAAAGAGTAGTTATGAAGTTTGACTCCCTGAAATGGAAGATGGGTCCCTTCAAGGAATCTAGTAAAGAGACTTTTGGGGTATGTAGCGGCATGGACCTTATGGAATATTATAAATATCAATATGGACTAAAAGCAGTGTACCGTGGATAACAGTCGTTGGAAGGATACAGATTCTAGCCCATTTCAATTTCGAATGAATTTGGGGTTTATGCTGAGAAAGAGCTTGTTGGCATGCTAATGGATTTAAAGCTTGTGTTTTGCAGAACCAATGGTCAAATGTGTTTTCGTGCATCGTATTTCGAGCGTCTACAGAGGAAGTATTTTTGACAGGAGTGGCAGGAAACTTCAATGGCGCCTTGCAAGTGATGTATGCAGAATTCCAAGTACTGTCTCCACTCGTGCCTACTAGAGAAAATTACTTTGTTAGATACTGTAAGCAACATTCAGATGGAACATGGGCCGTGGTGAACGTCTGTCTGGACAGTTTGCATGGGAACCCACACCCCACCCACAAACCCTCCTTCCACTTTAAGATGTCGAAGAAGACCATATGGTTGCCTCATCTAGGAGATGCCCAATGGTTATTCCAAGGTTACATGAGTTGAACATGTATAAGTCGACGAGAGGGTTGTGCATCATATTTACGATAAGTTGGTAAGCAGTGTTATGGCTTTCGGCGCAAAACGATGGCTATCAATTCTGGAAAGGTAGTGTGAACGTTTGGCGAGTATGCTAGCTTGCAACATACCTACAAGAGACCTTGGAGTGATATCGAATTCGAACCAGGGTAACATGCTTATTCTCCAGGAGAGTTGCATCGATGCATGTGGCTCTTATGTTATTTACGCCCCCATTGATAAAGTGGCCATGAATGTTGTTCTGAACGGTGGTGACCTGGATTACGTGGCTCTTTTACCATTGGGTTTTTCTATTTTGTCTGATGGGACACAATCGAGGTTAGGTAACAATGTCATTAATGACAAAGTCTCCAGTGGCTCATTATTGACCGTGGCTTTCCAGATTTTAGTCGACTCTGTACCAACAGCGAAGCTCTCTTTAAATTGATTTACCAGCATCAACGATATCCTATCCTATCGGTCGGCCAGAATTAAAGGCCGACTCAACTGAGAAAATGCTTGAGCGTCTGTTATTTCTCGTTTTGGTGTCTGAAATGTCAAAATGTTGTCTTTGGCATGGCATTTCGCCCACAAAAATAAACTGGATTTCTTACTTTATTCATAAATGGGAAGGGAAGTCAAGAACGCACCACAATTTCTTTATTTCTTAATAAGATCCTTCTGCATTGCATCGCTCATTTTTGAGCCTCCATGTGCTCCGGCTAGGTCGTATTGATTTTCTTTTCATATCTATGCATCCACTTTGGCGGTATCAAGCATTTTTTCGTAGAAGGAAACACAAATTTCACTGAAATACCCGGCCACAAAAGTTTTTGTCCCTGCTCGAATCATACTAATTTTGATACAGAAGGAAACACAAATTTCACTGAAATACCCGGCCACAAAAGTTTTTGCTTGAGAGCAAAGGATGTTGTTCAGCTTCCCAAATGTGGTGATGGATGGTCTAAATCCCAAATGATCGGGATCTGTCCATGCTCAGAGAACGATTTGTGTATGGACTCGGGTCTTTCCTTGGGGTCGCTGTTGATTGAAATTACACATTCCAAGGCAGATGATCCAGCGTGCATATTAAGACACACGCAAGGGAATAACGGAAACCTGTCGATCCGTTCAGAAATCCGTTACAACTGCAGGGACCATTTTGTCCATTTGTCAAAGCCATTGGTAGCGGTTTGAGTAGTCTACAGAGCTGGCAGATGCACTCAGCAACCTCAGAGTTCCAGAAGATAAAATGTTTCTTATTCCATGGAACTCAAAGAGTTTTAGGTTAGATTTTTTCTTTTTAAAAGAATGAGGCATGTAAAACCAAGGAGGGGGACAGCCCGGGAGCCTGGAGAGGCTGGGTTTGTAATGCATTTTTTATCAAATATAGAACAGAGTGCCAAGAGATTCTATACTTTGTCACTGTCTAATTCCGTTTTCTTCCAGTATTATTGTTTCTGAAGTTTTCATCACTGCTTTTTCTGCCTTATGTTCATTATTTCAGCTTGTAATGGTTACAATTCAGTACAACCTCTGTTGTAGCTATTTGAAGCATCCCTTAATGTGCA
>SNQJ01S0059628.1:51891-62079 GCA_010110895.2 Picea sitchensis | reverse complement strand
TTATCGACCAGGGTAAGTAAACTTAGAGTTGTGACACAGTATGAGTCAAGGTAGGGCGAGGATTAACTGCTTATGATATTTTGAAAGTGGGTTTAACTAGGAAAGAAGATGTTTTATCCTAGGGACCTATATTCAAGTTACAATTCTATTTTTAGAATAGGATTATAAACAAATCAAACTCTATTTGGACAATGAACTTTATTTTAAATATACAGAGCAGTCTATGACTATGAATAGTAAGCTCATTACGCTAAGTAAGCAATTCTTGAATAGAAACAAGCTATCCTTCCTTAAAAGAAACTCTTCGAAGTGAACTCTATTCGTAAATCATCTTTTAAAGAACTCACAATTACTTTTATTCTACAGAAGATAAACCATATCATTACACTAATCTTACTGACTAAAAGTAAACAACATCATCTAGTTCATACTATCTTGTTGAAGAAGGAAGACAACATCATTTATATCTACGATGGAAAATTATGACATCTAAATATAATGGTTCTGTCTACGATGGTGAATTGTATCACAATGGCATATTAAAACTATTGATAATTCAAATGGGATTCATGCAATACTGACTTCTATAGAGATGTGTAAAGTAGAGATAAAACAATCTAAAGAAATCTTCGCCATTAGAGAAATATCAATTGATTAAATACATATCCTTATAATTAACATATTCTATAAACATTATTTGAAAGAGATTCGAAATTAGCAACTGTTCTACCACACTAATACTAACACAGAGATACACATAGATAATAATCTATGCATCCCTAGAGGGATTAATTTAAATCAAAACTAAATGAGTCATAGATGAATGTTATGTACACTTTCTAGATGACTAGTCTGCAAAGTAAAATACAACATATGCGAATGAGAAAAGAAAGATATGTGTGTATGAACAATCAGATGATCAGGATCATGTATATGGAAATGAAACACAACCTAAGTAAATAACTTGCATAAGACAGTTATACATAAGAGAATGCAAAAGTATATGTCTAGCTATGGAAAATTACAAATAACCTGCAAGTCAGATAAGGAAACACAACTTAAATAAGAAACCTGCACAAGAGAGTTATATATAAAAATATGACTATACAACAAGTTAAAAAAACACACAGACCACTGGTGGCTCCCCCAGATAGTCGTAGTACTACTCCAACTTAAGAAACAAACACCATCTCAATGCATCAGATTGTATTAATATTAGAATTGAGTTATAGGGGAAAATTCAGTACAATAGCTATATTATCATTATTTTTCTCGTTCTGAGATACCTCTAGTATTTATAAAGTTTAGATATAACTGATAGGTTGACCACTTAAAGGGTCAACACTCTCCTACAACAGAAAATCATTAACAACTAGTAAAAAACATCATCTTCTAGCAAATGTATGTGCTCAAAATAGAGGCTAAACGCAACTATTCGAATCAAAATGTAGTGAGACCCATAGCTGGAGGGTTCAAACATGTATGAAACTCATGTTTCATATTCTCTAGGAAAGGCCCACCTATATACCAACCCACAAACTTATTGTGCTCTGATTTTCGTATCGAGGGCCAAGTTAAGGACCAGATCAAGTATCGGATCGAGGAACAGATCAAGGGTTAGATTTCATTTTCGACCTATTTCAAATAAAATACAAGTGCAAATGGATTGTTCTCATTCTATTAAGGATAAAATCATCGTAAGAGCATCAAAATGAATATGACACATACCTGTTGATCCATAGAAAATTGATAGAAGAAACCTGATAATACCTTCAAAAAGGGATAATAGTGGTATGAATTGTATCATTCCCATGTTCAAAAAGAGATTTGGATCAAGGAGAAAATGGTCAAAACATGGAGTCATCATAGAGATAATATCAGATGTGGATTATAATATTGTTCTCACTCCAAGGAAAAAGGAGGTGAATCTCGGAAACCTTCATCACAAGAAAGAGAAGGAAATGATAAAACTCTTCCACATTAATATTTATATCAAAGAGACCAAGGTAGATTCTCTATTCGATTTTCATATCATATGCCAACCTCATAGAATATGATATATTTAACAATATTGGGTTGGAATTTTGTGATCATCTAATCCCATATCCATTGGTATGGGTGAATAAGGATGTAGTGATCAAAATCATTAAATAGTGTAAGCTTTAGTTTGTGATAAGTGCATATTTTATTGATGAAATGGAGTTAGATGTAGTACCCCTTGATTTTTGTGGTGTAGTATTTGGAATACCCTACATGTATATGAGGGATGCGATATTCATGTAGAGAGAAAAACAATAGCACCACATCAAGGATGGGAAGTATTTCATGATAAACACACACAAAGGAAAATAATATCTCTCTAGTAACTGATATCCAAGACAAAAAGTTGATTGGTTCTAGTAAGAAGTGTGTATTTATTTTATTAAGAGAGACTCAACTAGGGGAGGAATTGATAAGAGTAAATGAATCCTTGGAGGGAACTAGAAAATAATAGAAACAACAAATGGAGGAGTTGTTGTAGGAATACATAGGAGTGTTAAGGAGCCTGAAGGGTTTCCACCTAAGAGGGGAGTGGAGAATGAGATACAAATTTTTCCTAACTTCCCATTACCGAATATTGGGTTGTTTAGACAATCTATTGGAAACCTAATCTATTAGGTTTATGGAATTATTAACTTGATAAGGAATACGAAAAGTCAAGGGAATATGAATTATCATAGGTATTCCAAGAGACCTCATGGAAGATGAATCCAATGGTCAAGATCATGTATTTATAAATGTGTCATACTAATAAATTGTATTCCACGCCGATCCCCATTCTAGTGTATTCTAATAGAATTAGTAGAAATATGCAAGAGTAAAGAATCACTATGGGTGGATCAATTCTTAGAAATGGCCATCAACACTCAAGATGATATATCAGTCATACTGAAGAATTCATTCTTGAGTATTAACACATATTGCAGTGGAAATATTTTCATCTTCTCACCTTGTACCTGACAAGGGGATAGTTGTTAAGTTTCTTGCTTAAGTTGTTATTATTAATCTTGGGTTCAATAGTAACTATTATAGTTATATCAACAACATAATAAAGATCTTATTGAAAGAAACAAGATCACAAAGTACACAATAATTTATCCTAGGAAACCCTCAAGGGGAATAAAACCCAACAAAACTTTTTTAATATAGATTCAATAACCAAGTACAATACTAGAATAACTCTCTCTCTACAAGAGACAAACTACCATGATGCTAGACCAAAAAATAATCAAAGAACCATAGCCAATCCAATGCCAAGACAATAAACTAAACAGTAGAGAATATCCTCTCCCAAGAAATGAACCTCTCTCTCTTCCTTCTTACAGAAACTAGTAACTGCAACTTCCTTCAATAATTGCACACTAGATGAGTGAGCTGAGTGAGTGAAAAAATTAGGTGCTAGCTTCCTTTATTTATACAAACTGGAAAGAATTGAAAGGAGGTGTCTCTTCACTGGCAGGGCTGACTTCTCTTTCTGGGTAGTTAGAACCACTTTAATTTGCCTGGGGGTGACTTCTTAATTTGCATATTACATTTAGGATTTGACCAATCCACAAAAGGGGATAAGAATATTCTTTGCGGTTACACAATATTTCAAAAATAATATTAGTGATTGATAGTCAAGATTCATGTTTTGAAGTCCTATCAATCAAGCAAGAACAAGTGAGACAAATTCATAACCATATTCCATCATCATGATTTGGTTTTTGGTCTTCCTTAAACCACCATTTACAACTTTTGCTAAACAATAGTTTGTGTTCATCTTTAAACCAACATTTGAGAGTCATTCCAATTAGTAGAAGATGCCATCTTCTAAATAAATTAGGAAACATTATGGGAACCAATGACTTAGAGCCAAGTTCTAGAGTTTGTGGTATTACTTAAACCATGATTTAGTAGAAGTAATTATCTTATGTTGGCCATTTGGTTTGTGGCCATCCCAAAACCACCATATTCAGAGAGCACATTCATCCATTGGTAGTTTTCACTTCCATATTTCAAATCCTTTCTTGGAATCACATACACCCCTTTGAATTAAGAGGGGTATGTTGGAAAACTAATCCATTAGTGTTATAGTATTATTCACTTGATAAGGAATATGAAAAGGCAAGTGAATAGGAATTGTCATTAGGATTCCAAGAGACCTCTTGGAATATGATTCCAAAGGTCAATGTCATGTATTTATACCTATATCATATTAATAAAATGTATTCCATGTTGATATTGATTCTATTGTATTCTAACAGAGTCTATTCTCAAAGAAAATCAAGTGAAGAAATAGTTGTGGCAGTTGTTGGAGCGGGGAGTTATTCAACCAAGTATCTCACCCTGTGGGTCACCTATCATCATAGTACCCAAGAAGGATGGGAATTGGTGAATGTGCATTGAATACAAATATTTGAACAAGATCACACTCAAGAATCAATACCCTCTATATAGGATTGATAATTTGTTAGATCAATTGCAGTAATCCAAGTACCTAACCAAGCTGGATATCAAATTGAGATACCACCAAGTATTCATTAAATAAGAATATACTTGGAATACCACCTTAAAGACAAGGAAAGGTCTATATGAATGTTTTTTCATGCCTTTTGTTTTATGTAATTCACTAGCTATATTTATGTGTCTTAGGAATGATATTGCATCCCTATTTAGATTCATTTGTAATAGTGTATTTGGATGACATATTGGTTTATAGATCTACCTAGGAAAACAACATATCACATCTTATTTAGGTGTTAGAGACTCTGAAAAAGCATCAATTTTTTGCTACCATTAATAAATGTGAGTTTTCTCAAGAATAATTGTTGTATTTAGGGTATGTGATTGGTGAATGGGAACACAAGATATATCCTACACATATGAAGGTGATCATCAAGTGGAAAATTAATACTAATGTCACTAAAGTTAGGATATTTGTTGGGGAAACACAATACAAATGAAATTTTATATCATCCTTTCAATAGTATCTACACCACTCTGTGTCATAACAACCAGTGGTAAGAGATTCTAATGGGGAAAGAATCAACATAAATATTTTGATGAGATATAATCAAAGATCAATCAATCACTAGTTATTGCATTGGATTATTTCTATAAGCCTTTCGACATGGAGACAAATGCAAGTGGGTATGTTATGGTAAGAATTTTTGTAATATTCTAGATATAAAAAGTATGTAGAACAAAAATAAAATGATAGAAATAGCAGATGAACAACAACATAGCCAGAACAACACCACAATAATACTGAAATTATAACAGAATAACACCAGAAATATCACTTCGATTACTGAGAGCAATGTTCACTTTCCTCTTCGAGGGGGAAGCCTCCAGTCGATCAGAGCTCTATTACAATAATATCCAAGACAATCATTCTCATACCCTCGACTCCTATTTATACTAAATATGTCTATCAAAAGAACCATCTAGAGGAAGATCCTTCTAGAAGCGGAAGCTTCTATTAGGTCTTCTTACATTCGACTTATTATTCCTTATTGCTATGCCTTATTAATATTGACCTTTATTACATCAGAATATATTATTCTACCTACGTGAGGGGTTAGGTCCCTAACATGTCCTCCCCCTTAAAAGAAGCCTTGTCCTCAAGGCTTGAGATGTGGAAATTGTTGCAGAATGGTAGTTGGTTCCCAAGTGGCATCTATTGGGGTTGTATTTTTCCACTAGAATAACACTTCCTTGATGGATCACTGACACGGGAAATGCTCACGGGGGTCCAAAGTTTCTTCTGGATGTAGCCAAATGGAGCCTTCTTCATCCAACTCGGGAAGGTTGGTTTGAGTTTGGAACTTAGTTCCAATCACCTTCTCTAAGCAAAAAATAGGATGTAGCTTAGAATGACTGGGCAAATCTAACTAATAGGCTACCTATCCCACATGCTTGAGAATGGTATAAGGACCATAAAATTTGGGTGCTAGTTTCTGACAATGGCCAGCCTTGAGGGAATTTTGCCTATAAGGTTGCAGTCGAAGAAACACTTAATCCCCTTCTGTAAATTGACATTCAGAGAAACCTTGATCTACTTGTTGCTTCATGTGATTATGGTCCATGACCAAATTCTCTTTGAGGGTACGAAGAATAGCCTCTTGAACTGTAAGCATTTGGTCAACCGCCTGAACCTTCGAGACACCTGGTAAATATGAGAGAACTGACGGTGGATTTTTTCCATATACTGGTTCAAAAGGAGTCATGTGGGTAGTTGTATGGTATGAATTGTTGTACCACCATTCAACTAGTGGTAACCATTGAGCCCACTGATTTTTATTTTCCGATGCAAAACACCTCAAATATGTTTCGAAACACTTGTTGACAACTTCAGTTTGACCATCAGTATGGGGATGATAAGTTGTGCTGAGATGCAGTTGGGTGCCTTATAGCTTGAACACTTCGTGCCAAAAATTACTGGTGAAAGTTGGGTTCTGATCAGAAACAATAGAATACGCCATGCCATGAAGCTTTAAGACCTGATCCAAGAAAATTTGAGACACAATGGTTGTTGTTGTTGGATTACTAAGACGGGGGTGAATCAGTAATAGAGCAATTTAATCCTTTTTAACCATATAATCCAAGTGTTATATCAATGAAGCATTATCATCCAATAACTGCAGAGTAAATAAGCAATGAACAAATGAACAATAATACACATACACAATACACCATTGTTTTATGTGGAAACCCAAATCGGGAGAAAACCACTAATTTTTTTTTTCTTATATGTCTTGAAGAATTACATTCATTGGAAGCACCAACTTCCTTTCTTTTCCAGCTACAAGTGGAAGGAGGCTCCAACCCCCTAGCTTCTCAGGCTACAACCTAAAGGAATCTCCAACTCCCCAATTCTCTCGCTACAACCAAAAGGAGGCTACAACCCCCTATGTTCTCTAGCTACAACCGGAAGGTGGCTACAACCACCTGTCCTTGCCCCGTCCTGCCACCCTAAAGTAGAAGTAGAATGATGGAACCACTGTCAACCTGTCAATGTGAGATATACCGTTGTAAACCTGTACCAATAAATTTGTACCATGCATCAACCATGCATCAACCTGTACCTCAACCTATAATCAATCTGTACCATAAACAAGTGCATCAACCATGCAACACCCTATAAAAAATAACATGTAATCAACTTGTACCATAAAAACGTTCATCCAACCATGTACCAAGTATGTACCATTCATGTGTCAACTACTCATCAATATGTACCAACATCATCAACTATACACCTCATGTATGTGCCAACTCATCAACTACTTCTCTCAACCATGTACTCAACATGTACCTCAACCAAAATCCCTCATCAATTTCATCATAAAAATCTGATTTGTATCTCTATAATAGACCTGGTGTATATGATCACATTCTTGCAAACCTTCCTTAACTTTAACAACAAGAGACTAACATTTTCATCAAAGTTTTCCTTAGTCTCACATGCCTAGTTTTGGATTAGTCAACAACTCTAACTTGAAGTAATCATAAATTTGTACCTGTAATGTATAAGGATGTGAAACTGATACACAATGTTCTTCAGTGTGTTTAATGTCATTCCTCCAAGTTTCACTACTTGGAACCTCTCAGAAAAAGGAGTTATAGCAAAAATGGCATACCTTGTTGAATTTTGACTTATTCTAGAGAGAGACCTTGTAGAGAGTGTCTTGCACTGAATATTTGTTGAAGTGATCTGAAAACGTTGCAAAGAATACTACAGACTATACCCTAACCAACACATTTGGTTTCACTGAATTTGGATCTGTTATGAAGAATTTATGACATGTTTACCTGAAACACCTGTTTTTGACTAGTTTCAGAACTAACCACAAACCCTATTTTCCACGGAGTGTAAATCCCAAAATACAACGACCCAAAAGATTATTTTTTTACCACAAATTCTTGGATATGTTTTCCAAATGGAATAGAAATTTCATGATCTGAATCATTATAGAAAAAACATTATAGCGAAAATGGTGAGATGGCCTGTAAATAACATACCTTAGAAAGCACCATCAAAAGAATTTATCCTTCCTTGCATTTCGGCCTCATTTTCTTCACTTTCCTTGGAATTTCAGCTTAGATATCCTTTGGTTACCTCAAACAATTATAGGTATTCAATATGCTCAAGTGTTATTGAAATGGGAGAGCCTTGCCTCTTATTTATACTCTCCAAGTAGCTTCCTTAAAAACATCTTCTAGGTCACTTGGCCCCACTTTCCTTATTTTAGGCTTAACCCACTTCTAATTTCTCCATCAAATTTATTATTGAAACAATTTATTTTGTATTCACTTTTAATTATAATACACTCGTTACTTCACTTTATTATTTACCTTTTAAAATATCTTAAACCACTTTGACTAGTTTGACCTTTTGGGGCTTCTAGATGACATATGAGGGTCCTCCAACTTCATAAGGCCATAACTCTCAAACCGTGAGGATTTATGTGACGTTCCACATACCACCAGAAATGGAATGACATGTACTATCCATATAGAATAGTATTATCTGAAAATAGATCATAACTCATACCGTTATCCATCAAACAAACTTGGGTCCATTACCACAACTTGGGGTCTCCAACTTCTCATGGCCATAACTCTCTAACCGTGAGAAGTTATGTGATGTTCCACATACCACCATAAATGGAATGACAAGAACTATACATCTAGTATAGTTTACCTGAAAAATTCGTTGTCCTTCATATCATTATTCCACAATTAAGAATGGGTTCTCTTACTCCGCAAAGTGTCTTCCCATGAGGGATTTCACCATAAGGGGATCACTTTGGAGTTCATCCATCTTTACTTCTTATCAACCATGACAAGACAATAATGAGTCATATTTACATCAAACAATCTTGGGTCCATTACCCAAACATTTGTGCTACAGGGCTTTCTTCAAGGGTTGACATCAATGAAAACCAACCTTAATCAACGATCTCCCCCTTTGGCATTGATGGAAACACTCTGATGCAACACTGAAATCATATCACTCATACTCCCCTTGGAACCATGCCTCTGTCCTCTACATATGATAAATCAACTCCCCCTGGAACCATGCCTCTGTCCTCTACATCTGATAAATGTCTCCCCCTCTTTCATCAATGGAAAAGGTATATTTCTATCTGGGGTTGCTCCCCCTGACTGAACTGTCCTCTTATGGTGCTTCCTCATGTACATATAAGACATATAAGATAATAATTCAAAAACAATTCATATTGGAGTAGAAATAAATCCAAGTCTTTGGGGAAGATATTCAAAGGCTTCCTGTGGAAGTGGTTTTGTAAAGATGTTTGACACTTGTTCTTTTGTGCCCACATGCTCAACTATGATGTTCTTTCCTGCAACCTGTTCCCGTAGAAAGTGATACTTGATTGTAATGTGCTTCATCTTGGAGTGCATCACCAGGTTTTTGAGATACTGATGGCACTTGTATTATCACAATATATTGGAATGGGCTCATCATACTCAACCTGTATATCTGTCAATGTTTGTTTCATCCAAAGAAACTGTGTACAACATGTTGTTGCTACAATATACTATGCCTCGGTTGTAGATAGAGATAATGATGATTGTTTCTTTCTCGGCCATGATACTAAACACTCACCCAATTAGAACATTGCTCCACTGGTGCTTCGTCAATCATCAATACAACATGTCCAATTTGCGTCTGTGTAGGCAATTAGTGATATATACTTTCCTTTTGGATACCATAGCCCTCTTCTATTCCTTTGAGATATCTAAAAATCCTCTTCACTGCTAATACATGTGATTCCTTTGGTTTGTTGTAATATTGGTTGTTGTCATTGATTTCAACCCTAGTCATGGGTTTTGGACCACAAGATTGATGAAGGTATTTGGACATGAAGGAAAATGCACATGCATATACAAAACCCATGGATGGATAGTATACATCATTTTGTTTCCGGTCGTATGTGGCACATCACGTGGATCCTCATGGTTGAGGAGAAATGAATTTTTGAAGATGACAAAGTGAATTGAAGAAGGAAGTACATATAGGCCCTAAAGATAATTAAAGAAAACAATTACAAAATAAGAAAGTGTCAGGTTGGCCTTAATGTTAAAAGGAAGTGACATAAATGGTATAAATAAATATCATTATACATTCATTTGATACAC
>SNQJ01S0059628.1:12339-42580 GCA_010110895.2 Picea sitchensis | reverse complement strand
TCTTGATGGTCAGTTTGGCAATCGCGCAAGCAGTGCAGGACTTGATGTACTTCCTGACATCCTATCGAAGATTCAGCCAATAGAAATACTTTTGCAGTATTGCCATGGTTTTCTCGACCCTGAAATGTCTAGCGACCCGACTATAGTGCACCTCCCAAATCATCTTGGCACGCTCGCTTGAAGGAAAAAAAATGTGTCCCAGGTGAAAAAGCAGGGCATCCTGGAGGTGAAAATTGGGAACTTGCTTACCCTCCAAGAGTGTATTGTATGTGTGCCGAATTCTAGATCACTTGTGTAGAGAAGTAGCCAATCGGAAGTCTCGTGCCCACAAGAGTTGAGCACAGTGGTTAGTGCCACGATGGGTGGTCGACTGAGGCAGATTGCAACATTATTGGTGCTTCCTTTCTTGTACTTAATGTTCAAATGAAACTGTTGCAGGTATCTGGACCACTTTTGATGGCGATTGTTCTGCAAATTCCCTTGTGTTTGTATTCACTGTAGGGGTTGGTGGCCTGTGTGGATGACCGTTTCCTTTCCCAAAATGTAATTCTTCCATTTCCGACAAGCCTTCACAATGGAATACATTTCTTTGTCATAAGTGGGATACTTCCGGACTGTGTTAGAAAGTGTCTCACTGTGATATGCCACTGGATGCCCATGTTGAGTAAGGACTTCCGCAATGGCATAGTCAGAGGAATTTGACTCGATATGAAATGGTTGTTGCAAGTCTGGTAATGTGAGAACTAATGAAGAGTAGAGGTGATGCTTCAACTCCCCAAATGCCTTCTGTTGAGATTCGGGCCAAAATAATTTTTCTTTAGCTCCTCCCTTGGTGACTTGACTCAAGGTCCAAGTGATATGATGGAATCCCAACACAAACCTACGGTAGAAATTGGCAAGACCTAAAAAGATGTGGAGCTCTGTTAGGGTGGTTGGGGCTGGCCAATCCCAAATGACTTAGATCTTTTTTGGATCTACATGCACCCCCCGCTCATCAATAATGTATCCCAGATACTGAACCTGGGTCATGCCAAAAGTGAATTTCTCCAAATTGGCACACAAATTGTGTTTTCGTAGTGTTTGGAGGACCTGTCGGATGTGGTGGAGGTGCTCTTCCCAAGTCTGGATGAAGATCAGAATGTCATCCAAGTACACCACTACAAATGAGTTGGTGAATAGCCATAAGATGTCATCCATTAGCCTCATGAAGGTTGCAGGGGAATTCGTCAACCTGAATGGCATGACCAACCATTCGAAAAGGCCCTCCTTAGATTTGAAGGCAGTCTTCCACACATCAGAGGGTTCGATTGGTACCTAGTGATACCATGACTTCAAGTCAATCATGCTGAAATATTTTGCCCCCTTGAGTTGGTGCAGAAGGTCATCAATCCATGGGATTGGGTACCTATTTTGAATAGTGATCTTGTTCAGTGCCCGATAGTCAATGCAAAGTCTCTAAGTCCCATCCTTATTCTGCACCAACATGATCAGGCTCCCACAGGGTGATGAACTCAGTCGGATGTGACCTTTCTGCAACAGCTCCTAAATCTGCCTCTTGATTTCGTCATTCTCTAGAACAGAGCATCAATAGATGGGTCCATTCGGTAGCGATGCACCTGGGGTCAGATCAATGGGGTGCTTGACCTGGAAGTGTAGAGGCACCTCTGCTGGGGAGGTGAAGATGTCCTCGTACTCCTCCATGACCTTATCCATCTGTTGTTTTCGTGTAGCGGGTCCCTGTCTGGAGGTCATGGCCACAGTCTTCCTCTTTCCCTGAGGGTGGATCATCAGGAAAACAAATTTCCTGGTTTTGGAAATGAGCTTACTGGATTGTTTTGCAGTAACCAAAGAGATGGTGGTAGGCAGTGCTATCTCTGGTATCATGTACAACTTATTTCCCAAGGTGATAATAACAGCATGAGGCATGGACTCATGCATAGCATGTCCCTTCCACAAGTACGGTTTTCCTAATAATACATCAGAAATATCAAGAGGAGCAATGTCACATAATACCTCATCCATGAAGGGCTTGATGCTGTAGGGAAGGCGACATTGTTGGCTGACGCAGAGGTCCTGTCCTTGGTGCAACCACTCGATGGTGTATGGTTGTGGGTGTTCTCTTGTTGGAAATCCCAGCTGCTTCATGACCTCTATCGATATGAGGTTCTTCTGGCTCCCGATGTTGACAATGAACTACAACAGGGAACCCTTTACCCACATATTGGAATGGAAGAGACGCTCCGCCTCCTCGGGATCTTCTGGTTCCTCCTTCTGGATCTTCGTGGTGGAAACGGTGGCATTGGACTCCGCATCAATAATCTTCTTCCCCCTATCATTCCCCTTGTTGGGTTCTGATTCAAAGTCGTATCATGCATCCGATTCATAAGCCTTCAACTCGGCTACCAGTGACTGCTTGGCCCAACACTCACTTGTGTTGTGAGTGGATCTCTTATGGAACTCACACCACTTCCCCGTGTCCTTTTTTGGCTTTGTTGTGTTGTTCTTTGCTTGTGGCTTTGGCGGGTTATCCTGAGCCGCCCCGACTTGGCTTGTTCCTTTTTTCTATGGTTTGGGGGTACCTTTCCCTTGCTTCTGATTCGTAGACCCAAAGTCTCTCTTTTTCTGTTTGAGCTTCTGCTCAATCTTGGCAGCATATTAGTACACCACACCAAGCGAGGAGATGTCTAGGAACTCCATTTCCTCCTGAATGTATCTGTGCAGACAACTGCAGTACTTTAACACCAAATGTTTCTGTGAATCTTTGATTCCCAACTTTGTGCGTAGGGTATGAAACAAATTCATCATCTCATGCACATCTTGGTCCCTTTGTTGCTGCAGCGTAGTCCATTGTATGTATTTGTCCTCATAGCTCCCCATGGGATAATATTGTTCCTTGATGGTGTCTCGGAAATAATTCCAAGTGGGTGTGGCCGAGAACAAAGAGGGTTCCCCCTCGCCCTGTTGCTTCGAGTAGGTTTCCCACCAGTCCTTGACATGGGGGGCGGCTTTGAGGAGTGCGAAAATAATCTTTTCTCGGTCGGAAAATTCATGAACCGAGAAATATCCGTCTAACAGATTCAACCATTTATCTACGACATCTGCATCTATTTGGCTCTCAAATATGGGAATGCCAAAGTTTACTTGTACCTTAAAAGGAGTGGCGCCTCCAGAGTGGCTGTTGGATGTGGATGCACCGCTAGTGGGAATCTGTTGAAGAATCTGGGCAAAGTTGTCCATCATCGCATTCCTTTGTTTCTCGAGGGCCTCCTCAAGCAAAATTTTTATAGGATCTCCTACTCCCTCATATTTAATTTCTTCCCCCATGGGCGATCATCGGGGTTTGCAAGACTGATCTTGCAAAGGTTCAACCAGATCGAGCCCCAACTCCTTATACCTCGACCTCGTTGGGGACATGCAAAGAAAGATCGAGAATGAGTAGACCGCTCTGATACCACTAATCTGGATATATGTAGGAACACAATGAAATACAAAAATACACATAAAAGAAGAGATGCAGAGGAAATAAGATTTCATTTCATTAATAACAAATGACTGAAAAATTCTTACAGACAGAATGGAAATAAACTAGCTAGGGCGTTGGTAGCTTATCTCTGAGAAGAGATGTGGCAGCTACTTTCCTTTGAAATGTCTGTTACAATGAGGCTCGAAGGCCTATATATTACTGAGAAACAATGGAAAACCCTAAACATCCAAAAACCTAACCCTAGGAGATGAAACGCCAGAATATGGGCCCCGTTGGGGTAAATTGGTACATCAATTTCCTGGGGTCGTAACTTTGGCATACTATCTCCATTTGACAGACATGATACATCATTAGAAATATCTATCCAAGGACTACACTGTTGATAGCGAATATCGAGTCCGTAACAAGCTCATATTTTCCAGAGAATTCATGCCCAAAAAACATCGTTTAGGGCCTCAAAACAGCTACGGAAGTTTAGGACCCAAAGAACTGCCAAAAATAGTAAATTGTGCTACAATTAAGGAAACTGAAAAACTGAAAGAAACAATGGTGTGGGTCCAAGTGGAATAGGTGGGTGGCCACCAATATCCACCTGGATCACAGTCTTTCATAGTTTCAATATTTTTAGGATCCATCCTGACGTCGTGCTTTCCAACAAGATGACCCAAGTACTCGAATTCTGAGGTGCAAAAAGTACATTTAGATTGTTTCAGGAAAATTTGGTGCTAAGAGAGTAGATGGAGAAATCAATCCACATGAGCAAGGTGTTATATCCAAGTTTTTCTATAGATGATGATATCATTAAAGAAAACTAAGACAAAAGTACCGAGAAAAGGACAGGAGACATGATTCATGAGGCTTTTGAAAGTGGAGGGATCATTACACAAACCAAAGGGCATGACCAAAAAATCATAGTGGCCCTCATGAGTTCTAAAGGAAGTATTAGGAATGTCTTCCTCTTTCATATGGATCTGGTGGTAGCCAAAACGAAGATCAAGTTTAGTAAAGAACTGAGCGCCACTCAATTCATCCAAGAGGTCATCAATGAGAGGAATGAGAAATTTGTCTTTAATGGTGAGTTTGTTGAGGGTGAGGAAATTAGGACACATGCTTCAAGATCCCTATTTATTCATTACCATGACCACAAGAGAATACTTGGTGCTCATACTAGGCCGCATAACACCTGCGTTAAGTAGTTTTTGAACCATTTTCTCAATTTTATTTTTTTGGAAAAAGGGGTGACGATAGGGACGAATATTTGGAGGAAGGCTTCCTGGGACAAGGGGAATGGAATGATCATGAACACCACACAAAGGAGGGATTCCCCGGGGAGTGTAAAAACCCATTTGATGTTTAGAGAGGATGGATTGGAGGTCCTGCGACACAGAGGGTGTCTCAGTTGCTTGTATGGAATGGAATTGGGAAATAACGCTCGAATGACATTTTTTGAGTAGCTTTTCCATGCGATGGGAACTAATGATCTCAGGGGAACTGACAGTGATGCCTTGGAACTTATATTTTTGGCCCTCCTGGTCAAATTGCATGGTTAATTCCTTAAAATCCATGAGAATGGGACCCAAAGTCCTTAGCCAGTTTGCATCCAACACAATGTCACCATTTCCCATGTCAATAGAAAACATATGAGATTTCAAGTGGTAGTCACCAATTTAGAGATGCACATTTTCACAATGCCCTCCACATTTCATGGACCTACCATTGAAAATCATGATTTGGAAATTATTGACTGCACAGATATAGAAATTAGCTTCTTGGGAAATGTGGCGACGAATAAAATTATGGGTGTTGCTAGTATCAACAAGAATGGTGACCTTCCTATGCTTGATGTAGCCAATTAGTTTGAGGGTTTGGGGAGAAGAGAATCTCGTGAGGGCATTTAGGGAAATGACCTGTTCTACTTCAGGAGGGTCTGAGGGAGGGGTAATGTTGGTGGGTTCAGGTGACTTAGACACAAGGGGTGCTTCAAAATCCTCTTCTGAAACATCCTCTGAGATGGCCATAAAAATATTTTTCTTCTTACACTTGTGTCTCAGAAAATATTTGTCATCATAATTATAACAAAGGCCTTTGAGTTGGCGTTCAACCATTTTGGCCCTGGTCAATTTTTGGATCTTTAGTGGAGTAGAAGGAGGATTGGGATTTACTAGTTTAGTGCGAGGAATAAAGGAGGATTTCCAGTTTTGAGAAGATACAACCTGTTGTGCTTGCTTAGCTCATTCAGTATCCTCCAACCAACTATGAGGCCGATCCATGAGGACATGGGTATGAATCACATCCTTGAGGCCACTGATAAAACATTCTTGGAAAAAAGCATGATACATGCCCTTTGTACGAAAATCCAGTCGCTCAAAAGCACCTATAAGGTTTTCCAATGTGCCAGATTGTTTCAGCTTTGTCAAACGGCCGAAATGGTTGGTGTCAGTGTCAAAGCATTCATAAATATCTGCCACAAAGTGTTTCCAAGAAACACACCCTTGATCGGTAGATTTTCTCCATTGCCACCATTTCAAACATTCTTGATATAGATGGAGAACACCATACCGGAGTTTGGCCAAGTCATATATAATGTCGTACAAAGAGAAATAATGTTCCATTTGAGTTACCCAACGAGTGGGATCTGAGACATCAAATTTGGTCACATCCACCTGCGGAAGGTGTAGGTCATGCTGAAAGTGATGGGGATGATAATTATGGGAATGAGAGGAAGTTTCAGCTTCGGTATGAAAAGGTGGGTCAGATAAAGGGGGATCTATAGGGATATGCAATTTGGTGCAGGTCATCGAAGCGACATATTCAAGATGGATAGTCATGTCTTGTTTGCAGTATTCTTTGAGTTCAGTGATTGAGGCGGCAATGGAGGAATGCATGTTTTTATTGATGGTGGCAATATTGGCACTGAGCTGTCTCACTTCTTGTTGGGTCTCTATGAAATTAGATTGCAAGGTATTAAAGCGAGCTTCCAAGTCTTGGCTACGGGTATGGGCCATGATGACGAGGGAACCGAAGAGGGGTGGGTGGGGTCAAAAATATTGCTGAAAATGATAAGTATGAATGTGATAAGGGTGAAGAGATGAATCCAATGGAATAGGTCTCAAATAGTGGTGCAAAAAATTCCATACTTTTTTTTTCTTTTTTTTGCACCTGCGGAGGTATACTTTGGTCTGAAGAATATCACAGTGATGAAATGCCCAAATTATTAACCAGGAAGAAATGTGTAGTGATTTATCAACTCGAACATAGTTGCGTGGTAATAAATCCTGTCTGTTTTATTTTTTTTTATTGTCCCCAAGGGTTAGGTATTCAAGGGTTTTGCAGACAAGGGTTTTCCCTGTTCTATAGCTCTCTGATATACGTGCAGGGTCCAACAGTAGTACTCGACATAATATCTCAAGGCACCAACTAAGGAGGCTAGACAGTGCCCTTATTCATACTACCCGACTAACCAGGTACTAGAGAGTATCTTCCCGAGTGTTGTTCTTGCTGACATTATAGAAGTCAGGCGACCGATTGGTTTATCTAAAGAGGGCTTAAGGAAATCTAGGCTGATCCATATACAGGTTTTGTCTGATGTGCTACCACTTGAAGGGGTACCAACAGGGGTTATAAGGGTGGCCAATAGATGTGCGCTTAAGTACCACTTGTATTTCCTGCATGTATGAATACCTCAACCATGGATTTATGCGCGTAACAATAGATCTTTGTAGCTTAAATACGTTGAAATATGTCTCTACCCTGAAAAATATTCACCCACAATTTTCTACCGAGGAAAGTGCTCTAATACCACTTGTAATATTCTAGATACAAAAGTATGCAGAACAAAAAAAAAATGCTAGAAATAGTAGATGAACAACAATATAACCAGAACAACACCACAATAATACTGAAATGATAACAAAATAACACCAGAAAGAGCACTTCGATTACTGAGAGCAATGTTCACATGCCTCTTCGAGGGGGCAACCTCCAGTCGAGTAGAGCTCTATTACAATAATATCCAATACAACCGTTCTCATACCCTTGACTGCTATTTATACTAAATATGTCTATCAAAACAACCATCTAGAGGAAGATCCTTCTAGAAGCATAAGCTTCTATTAGGTCTTCTTACATTCGAATTATTCTTCCTTATTGCTAGGCCTTATTAATATCGACCTTTATTACATCGGAATATATTATTCTACCTACATGAGGGGTTAGGTCCCTAACAATTTTGATGCAAGGAGGTAAGCCAGTATGTTATCATTCTGAGATATTTCATGGGGGAGCTTTGAACTACCCAACATATGATAAGGATATATATGATTTAGTTCAAGATGTTAAGAAATGGAATCACCAGTTGATGGTAAAGGAAACCATTATCCACGCTAATCACTATCCATTGTAGTATTTTCAAGCCCATAGTAAGCCTCAACAAACTAAACATTACAATTAGATGAGTTTTTTGCAAAATTTTTATCTAGTCATCAAGTATAAGAAAGGTAACACTAATAAATTTTAGGACATAATTTCAAGGCCACTTTCATCCAAGATTACATCTTTGGTAACTCTTATTCACATGGATCATTTCACCCATGATGCATACAGAGAGGCATACACAAAAGATGAGGACTTTAAAGAGGTGTTTCAAAATCTGTAGGGTGAAATTTGTGTATAATAAGGTGGCCTATCATCTCCATAGTGGGTTTCTCTACAAGCTAGATAAGCTTTATGTTCCTAAAGGTGAAAGATTTCACCTTATCAGAGAGGCTCACACCTCCAAATTTTCATGGCATTTTAGTGTTGGGAAGATAGATGCTAACTTAAAAAGGTATTTGTATTGGCCCAAAATGAAAGAATATGTAGCTCGGTATATTGGTGGATGCATGTTTTGTTGTACCAACCAGCCTAGTAATAGGATGTAAGGTATATACCATCCCTTACATATACCTACTTGACTTTGGGAAATATTTTCCATGGATTTTATGGGTGGTTTCCCAATATCTAAGAACGGACATGACTATATGTTTGTGGTAGTTGATAGGTTCAAGAAGATGTGCACTCTTATGCCTTGAAAAAATTCCATCAAAGGACATGAAACAACGAGAATCTTTTTTGAATAGGTCCTAGGTGTACTTTAAGATACCAAGGATCATAATCTCAAACAAGGATACCAAATTTCTTAGTGCCATTTGGACTACACTTTGGGATAAGATTGACATGAAACTGATGAGATCTACAACATTTCATCCACAAATAGATAGACATAAATAATTAGTCAACATGACTTTGGTACAACTTCTGATGGGTCACAATCAGAAACATCCAAAGAGATGGGATGCAAATCTAATCTACATTCAACTCTCTTATAATAGAGAAATATATACTTCTACTAGTAAATCGCCTTTTGAAACTTTCCTTAGGTATTTTCCATCTTTTTCCTTAAATGGTATCTATGGACAGTAAGGAGGAGTGATGCAGAAGCATCATCAGAACAATTAATGAGACATTATGGAAGATGACTCAGTGTACAAAATCACACACATTTAATTGGTTTGGATTCCAAGGAAGGAACCAAATTAATTTTGAAACCATTTTAATTAAACATCCCTTGAGATCAAAAGAATAGAACTGATGTATACGTAGGAAGGATGTAAAAGCATATTTAAATGACTATAATAATGCACGTATTTTGAGCATCGACTCATATCTGCAATTGTAAATGTACATTTACTATGATAGATTTGTGATAGGAATGCACTTAATGAGATGTGAAAGCACTAGAATGATCTAGAGAATAAGGCTCGAGAAGCCAATATTTTATAAATCAATGTAATCTATGTTGTAAGTAAGTTTTTAAGAAGAAAGGAAAAAAAATTCTCTAAAAAAAAATCCTGAAAGGAGACTATAAACTTATTTTGCTCCTCTAGAACTAAATAGATACTATGTGGTTGTATTTATGCATATGTGTGTGTTTTCTTGTTTTATGAATGAAATTGTGATTTTGTTTTAAATTTCAATTGTTTCTCTTCAGGAGAGAAAGTGAAAGGTGTGCATAGAGACAATGCAATGTGTGCAGAGGTCGTTACTCTCTAACGATTAGATTTCAGAAAGAATAGTGCAAATTATGCATGGAGAACGCAAAAGGAGTGCACAGACGGGCCTTTAACGAGTCCAAATCTTAGGAGAGTTACTGCAAGGAGTGCACAGGAGAATAAATCTAAGGGCCAAAGTTCATGAAGGAAGTGAAAGTGTGTGTTTGAGTTCACTTCATTGAAGTGATAAATCTCAGAAGAGATAGTGCGCAGAATTCCGAAAGGAGGAGTCCAAGGACCATAGAAATACTTTGGCAAGGACCAGATGATTGATATCTATGCACATTGAGCCTAAATTAATCCATTTCATTGATCAGATTCGTCCTTTAGGAGTAGTGATTTTTAATTGGAGGGTTTAGAACCCAAAATATCGAGATTTTTTGACCTAGGAGTCTCGGTTCCTAATAATTTCCAGTCGTCGATCGGGTTAGGCCATTTTGGGAGAAGAGGAGAATGTAGGATAAAGAAGTTATGAATTCCCTAGGGTCATTGATCTGGGAGATCCTTAATAAATGTCACCCATAGATATGGGAAAAGACTGGATAGTAAATATCATCCATTGGGACCCCAAAACCCCACCAGTCGTCAGATCACGATGAGTCATATCTAGTCGTTGAAGTTGGAGCAGTGGAGGAATAAGGTAGAATCCATAATTTTCAGTCACATTACTTTATGACCGAATTACGCTGGTTTGATTTCGGGAAAATTTGAAGCACAAAGTTTTATTGGCTCCAACAACCTGATGGAGACAACTCCTATTCAATTAAGCAACATGTTCCATCCCATGGTCACAAGCATGATTTTCTCGAAGGAACAAGACCCTTGAAAATTTTAAATTCCATGCCAGTGTGTTGAAGATCCCATGGGGAGAATAAGACTTAGGGGTCTATGGGATCCCGAGAGCCAATTCTTCTCCTAATAGATTCGATCCTAGACTGGGAGTTCACACACTAGCCAATTGGATTACGTCAAGAGTGGTATTAGAGAAGGATAAAGATTTGTGAGGATATATATAAGAAGCCATGTTGTCGAGGATACACAAGGAGAGGCCTATAGTCAATGCATCTATGGAAGAGGAAATGAAACAACTTCGTTCAAGGTTAGATGCCATGGAAGCAACACAAAGGAGAGAACCAGATGTTGGATATGTTAGCGATGTTGAGAGTGAAAATTCAGAAGAAGAGGAAGCAACAAAAGAACGACTTCTTAGAGCTATTTTCGAGCTGGGAACTAGGGTGAAGATGGAAGTCCCAATGTATGAAGGTAATCCAAATGTTGAAGAATTTCTTGAATGGATAAATTCCTTGGATAATATTTTTATTATGAGGAGATTGATGAGTAGAATAAAGTAGAGCATGTTGTGACCAGGTTGAGGGGACATGTAGCTTTATGGTGGGACGAGTTGCAAGCTGACAGAAGGAGGAAAGGTAAGTCCAAGATTAAGAGTTGGTATAGAATGATAGCTAAAATCAAGGATAAATTCATACCCAAATATTATCAGCTGAATATGTTCAGAAGATTATAGAATCCGAGATAAAAAGGTATGTCAATGAAAGAATATACTGAAGAATTCTATACATTGAGTATAAGAGCAGGACACAAGGAAAATGATGAAGATAAGGTTGTTAGGTATATCAATGGGTTGAGGTACGAAATTCAAGATGATATTAGTATGTTAAAAATGAGGACTGTAGAATATGCTTATCAGGTAACCCTGAAGGAAGAAGAAAAACTAGCAAGAAATCATAGCCAGAAGAACAGGGGAAAGAATCCAACCCGAGGAAAAGGAACCACAAGAGAAAATTTCTAGAAGACAAGGGAAGAAATTAGTATCTCTAGCAATCAACTATCTAGAGGAGGAGAATATAGAGGAAGGAGGCATTTTCCAAGATGCATAGGAAGAGGCAAAGGAGGAGAAATTAATTGTTATGATTGTGGGCAGACATGACACATGTCTTGGGAATGTTCCAAAAACAAAACTACAAGTTTTATAGAAGCCCACGTTATTGAGTCTCAACATAATAATGTGTAAATAGAAACAAAAGAATAAGATGCTAAATAGGGAAGATCACTCGTGATGAGGAAATCCCTTGTGAAGCTGGAAAAGGAGGTGAAAGAACCAGTACAAAGAAAGAGTCTGTTCAGAACTGTTGAAAGTCAAAAGATAGGGTATGAAAGGTGATTATAGATAGTGGGATCATTGATAAATTAGTGTACACATAAATGGTGGAAAAGCTAAAGCTAGAGATGACAACACATATGAATCCATAGAAGGTGTCGTGGCTGTAGAAACGACATCAAGTCATGGTAAGTAAGAAATGTAAAGTTGAATTTAATATCATAAATTGTAAGGATGAATTTTTATGTGATGTCATACCTATGGATGTTTGTCATGTTTTGTTGAGAATTCCATGAAACTGTGATAGAAATTCCATACATGATGGGAGAAAGAATACTTATAACCTTGAGAAGAATGGGTGTAGACATATGTTGTTACCACTAGGAGATAAGGGAGTCAAAAAGGAGGCTAGTCTGAGTATACTTCTCATGAGTGAGAAGGAGCTCTTGAAAGAGGTTAAAAATGAAGAGGAGATGTAGTTTGATGTTATTGTTAAGTCAAGAGCTATACTCACAAATAAATCCATGAATGATTTTCCTGTTGAAATTCATAAATTATTAGTGTAACACCCCAAGGCCAAGACCCTTCAGAATTGTAATTATGTTTATAGTCTGGTGAGCCAAGTGTTTATAAGTTGGAATACTTATATGTTTATTAGGCCGGAAATCCTATATGCTTAAGGCCATGAGCCTGATTTTGTATATATAAATACTTACATCATTAATAAAATTACATCGTTGCGTGTAGACCGACCATGAAGAAAGAGTTATGGGGGACTAAGCTCCACTAGGTAGGGTAAGGGAAGGGACTAAGTGTCTAGCAATAGGGCCTAAGCTAGAGGGATTACCTCTAAAGGGAGAATATTATATTATTATTTCCAAAAGGTTGACATAATCTATGTTGTCCTAAGTTCCTGGGAAGGGGAATGAGTGTTAAGTGGAAATCATGTAGCTTCAGGAAGACATGTGTCAGCCTGGGCACATGCATTTTTAAGTGGGAAAGTGAGATCGGGGGGGGGGTTCCCTCACTATTCTGGAGATCATCTCCATTCTCGCATATTTTCCATACTCCCCACCGATTCACGCATTAATCCATGTCCTTCATAATCGACCTCTGCATCACTCCCACACCCATGGAACCTGCAGGCACTTGGAGCTATCCCATACTTTTCCTGTGAATCACAATGCACCTATATTTTTCCTGAGCCCGTATCGTGCCTTAACGATCTGTTTTTTTTGCCAATGTAGTTCCTTGATTGAGCGTGGCTTTCTACCATCATCTGTTCTATATCAAGCTTGTTACTTCCATCACCCTCACTTGAATTGACTTATGAGTTGGACTAAAGAAGCAAGTTGTCAGGCCTGTGGGTTTGAAGAGGTAGGTTGTCAGGCCTGTTGACTAAAAAAGCAGGTTTTCAGGCCTGGAAGAAACTCTCTCCAAGTGAGAGAGGTTTTTAGGGAAGTTACTTTCCCAGAGGGATCCCAACGACCGCTATAGTGCTCGGATAATTCATGTTCGGCCTGTTGTTGAAGCCCTAGAAGGGAAGTGGGGGAGTTGAAGGACTATTGAGAAGAGAAGGGGCACACTTCCTGGGGTGGGACAAGAATGTGGGGAATGAGAGGTTGTAGGTTGTTAATGTGAGCTGGTTCTTAGGAGAAAATCCTACCTGTTGATATGTGCGACCTTCCTGTTGTCCATGCCAAGCATAGGAATCCCTTGCCTAGTAGAGTTTAGTCCCATCTTGGGGGTGACCCACTACTGAGAGTGATGAGCAGCATGGTCTAAAGCTGGGAGGTTCATGGGAGGTCTACAATCAGTTGGTGGTCATTTTTTCAAATATAAGTACCAAATCTATGTTATCTATATGATGTGTATCTTGAAAACAAGTTATAATGTTACTGGAATTGTCTGCATATATTTTATGTATGTTTAATGTTGTTTCTGCATGAATAAGTGTATGAATAGAGTGCTATAACCATTTAAATTACATTAGATATATATTTCTATAAATATATTGGTATCAGAGAATGAAACATATTCAATGGCATGGACTATCCTGTTGATTTAAGGTCGGTGATGTCACGAATTGGTATGTTGAGCAAAGAGAGACATTCATAAGTGACATTTCCCGGCCTGTTGGTGGTTGGGGTCGTTAGAATTAGATGATTTTGTTGACATTGTGGTGGATGAATTACCTCATACTTTACCTCCCATCAGATGTATTAGTCATCATATTGACCTTATTCTAGGTGCAAGTTTTCTAAATAAAGAAACATACAAGTTGACCCCTCAGGAGAATGAAGAGGTCAAGAAGCAGGTCCAAGAGCTGTTGGACAAAGGGTTGATTAGAGAAAGTCTAATCCCATGTGTAGTACCGACTATGTTGATTCCAAAGAAGGATGGTGGCTAGAGAATGTGCACAGATTCTAGAGATATCAGCAAGATAACCATCAGGTATAGACTTCCTTTATCCAGAATGGATGATTTGATGGATTTCTTGAGTGGAGATACTTATTTTTCTAAGATAGATTTGAAAAGTGGTTATCATCAAATAAGGATGAGAGAAGGAGATGAATACAAAACAACATTCAAAAAAAATGAAGGGTTGTATGAGTGGCTTTTTATTTCATTTGGTTTAACCAATGCTCCAAGTACATTCATGAGGTTAATTAATGAAGTGCTTAAATATTTTATTGGGAAATTTGTAATTTCTTACTTGGATGATATCCTAGTATATAGAAAGACTAAGGAGGAGAATTTGAGACACTTGAAGATGGTGTTGAGGATGTTGGAGCAAGAGAAGTTGTTGATAAATTTGAAGAAATGTTATTTTATGAAGACAAAACTTATGTATTTGGGGTTTGTGATTTATCCAAATGGATTGGAGATGGATCCAAATAAGGTGAGAGATATAAAGGAGTATTCTTCCTCTAGAAGTGTGTTTGAGATAATAATCTTTCATGGGTTGGCAAGTTTTTACAGAAAGTTCACCAGAAATTTTAGTAGGATTTGTGCACCCATAATGGATATTATAAAGAAAGAACATGGATCCTTTGATTGGACAAAGGAAGCTGAGAAAGGATTTAAAATGTTAAAGGAGAAGAAAAAATACAACTCATCTTAATTATTCTAGACTTCGAGAAGACTTTCCAAGTCAACAGTGATGCAAGTGGAGTGGCCATCGGTGAAGTTTTAAGTTAGGATGTTAAGCCTATTGCTTATTTTAGTGAGAAGTTGAATGACTCTAAGAAGATGTATTCAACTTATGATAAAGAATTTTATGTTATAATACAAGCTTTGAAAAAGTGGCGCATTACCTTATGCCAAAAGAGTTTATCTTGTATATTGACAACCATGCTTTGTAGTTTATAACTAGATAGGAAAAGTTGAATCAGAGACATGCAAAATGGGTAGAATTCATGAAGAACTTTAGTTTTGTTATTAAGCATATTAGTGGGAATGTTAACAAAGTTGTAGATGCTTTGAGTAGGAGATGTTTTATCTTGCACAAATTCTATGTGGAGACCTTGGGGTTTGAACACCTCAAGGAAATGTACAAGGAAGAACCAGATTTCAAGGAGGCCTATGAAGTTTGTGAAAATCCTTTGATGAGGGATAGAAGTCAATGGATGGAATACCTGATCCAAGAAGGATTTTTGTTCAAAGGGATTCATTTATGTATTCTGATATGCTCAATCAGGGACAATTTGTTGAAGGACAAGCATAATGGAGGATTGGATGGACATTTTGGCCATGATATGACATATGCATAGTTGATTTCTTCATACTATTGGCCAAGCATGAGATCTAATGTGAATAACTTTGTTGAAAAATGAAAAAAAATTCAATATGCTAAAGGGAAGTAGAAAAATATAGGACTATACCAATCATTTCCTATTCCAAACAGGCCATGTGATGCCATAAGTATGGATTTTGTTATGGGATTTCCAAGAACCCAGAGGGGGCATGATTCAATTTTCATGGTAGCTGAATTGTTTTCAAAGATAGTACATTTTATACCCTATCACAATACAAGTTATGCTACCCACCTAGAATTTGTTTTTTTCAAGGAGATTGTGAGATTGCAAGGGTTTCCTAGGAGCATAGTCTCAGAAAGAGACACAAAATTTGTAGGACATTTTTGGAGGAATTTGTGGAAGAAGATGGGGACTAATATTTCCTTTAGTTCATCATATCACCCTCATAAAAATGGACAGACTGAGGTAGTGAATATAATCTTGGGAAATTTAATGAGGAATTTGGTGACTAAACATAAGAGTCAGTGGGATCAAATTCTGCCTCAAGCAGAGTTTGCATATAATGTTTCACCGAATAGGAGTACTAGTAAGATCCCATTCCAGATAGTACATGGAATGCACGCCAGAGGAATTTTTGAATTAATATATTTGGGACAAGATGAATTTCAGAGTGTAGGAGCAGAAGACTTTGCTACAAAAATGTAGGAATTGCATGAACAGACCAAAGGCTAGCTACAGAATAGTTGTTGGGCCCTTCATTTTTTGGATAAGGAATTGCACAAGTTTTGACTGGGAACAAGTTGCACAAGCTTCATCAAAGGCCTGGAGAAAGAGAAACAAAAAGAAGTTGCAAAAGTCAACGCAATGCTAGCTAAACAACAAACAGTTGCAACGAAACAAGAAAGCGTCCAAGATGAGAAGGAAGACACAACCCAGAGATATATAGGGTTGAACATAAGTGTAAAAGGTTGGTTGGTTGGTTGTTTTTTTGGTTGGTTGGGTTAGTCGGATTAGTTGTTGATGATTGTTGTAAGTCGATTTAAGTCAAGTCTTGAGTCTGTAATGAATGGGATCTATCAGTTGGAGAATTGGAGCTCTGCGACATGAGTCCAAAGCCAAGAGTCTATACAACACACTACTATGTAATTCTAAGTCTGTAATCAGAGAAAGATTCTGAATATAATATGAAGAAGGACCTAAATTTTCAAATATCATGTGTCTCTTTGTGTTTACTTATGCATTACAGTATTTCCTTATGGCTTATGAGTTCTATTTGATGATTCTATGTTTAAATGCTTTCTAGCAATGTAAGTGGGTTCGATTCTTGCACATGTATGTTTCAGATCTGTTCATGTCTCTTGCACAAGATCAGGAATGAGTCCTGAAGGCTCTATGGATCCTCTTAAGTCTTTTCCCTACCCTTCCCTATCTATCTGTCTTAGCAACACTTCAGTTGAGACTTCGTCTCTTTGGAGGAGATGAAAATCCCAACACTCTAGACTACACGGTACCTTTTGTTGGTAACCTGAGAAGGACCCTGGTCTGATCAAACTTGCACCAACAATAGAAACTGGAGATACAAAGACAGAGTAGATCAGAAAAGGAGAGAAGTAAAATATTAAGTTGGAGACCATGTTCTGGCACATATGAGAAAGGAAATATTCCCACGAGGGAAATATGATAAATTGAAGATGAAAAAGATTGGGCCCTGTAAAATCCTCAGGAAATTCTCTACAAATGCTTATGAGATTAAGTTGCTAGAGGACATTGGCATTTCACCAATATTTAATGTAGAAGACTTATAATCTTATAGAATGGATGGCACATGAGAAGCATATGATCAAGATGAGGTCCAGTGGATGCAAAAGATTCCCATAGCAGAAAATATCTAGATAGAAAATATTTTAGATCAGAGGATTGCTAAAAGAACCAAGAGGAAGGTCTATTGTGAATAATTGGTCAAATGGAAGAATTGTCTAGTAGAATATGCCATCTATTTGAATGAAGAATACATTCAAAAACGTGAGTAAACAGTTGAGGAACTCATCGACAAGATCCCATGAATATTTTGTTCAGGGGAGTCTAATGTAGGAGCACCATTAGAACAATTAATGAGACATTGTGGAAGATGACTCGTTGTATAGCATTGTGCACATTTAACTGTTTTGGATTCCAAGGAATGCACAACATTAATTTTGAAACCATTGTAATCAAATATCCCTTGAGATCAAAAGGATAGAACCGATGTATACATAGGAAGGTTGTAAAAGCATCTTTAAATGATATAGGATTGTACAGATTTTGAGCATCGACTCATATATGCAATTGTGAATGTACATTTATTGTGATAAATTTGTGATATGAATGCACTTAATGAGATGTTAAAGAAATAGAATGATATAGAGAAGAAGGCTTGAGAAGCCAATATTGAATAAATAAATGTAATCTATGTTGTAAGTAAGTTTTTAAGAAGAAAAGGAAAAAATATGCTCTCAAAACAAATCCTAAAAAGAGACTGTAAACTTGTTGTGTTCCTTTGAAACTAAATAGATACTATGTGGTTTTATTTCTGTACATGTGTGCGTTTTCCTGTTTTATGAATGAATCTATGATTTTGTTTTAAGTTTCAAGTGTTTCTCTTCAGGGGAGATAATGCAAGGTGTGCATAGAGCCAATGCAATGTGTGCAGAGCTCATAACTCTATAAGAATTAGAATTCGGAAAGGATAGTGCAAAGTCTGCACAGAGAAAGTGAAAGGAGTGTGCATATGGACCTTTAAAGAGTCCAAATCTCTGGAGAGATAGTGCAAAGAGTCCAGAGGACAATAAATCTAAGGGCCAAAGTTCAGGAAGGAATTGCAAGTGTGCATCGGAGCTCACTTCATCGAAGTGATAAAGCTTAGAAGAGATAGTGCACATAAATATGAAAGGAAAAGCCCAAGGATCATCAAAATCCTTTGGAAAGGAATAGACGGTTGAGATCCATGCATATTGAGCCCAAATTAATCCATGTCATTGATCAGAGTCGGCCTTTCAGAGTAATGAGTGTTAATTGGAGGGTTTAGACCCCGAACTCCCGAGAGTTGTTGATCTGGGATGTTGGAGTTACTTCACACACACATAGGATTTATTTTTCCTAAGTTTTTTCTTTGTTTATTAGTCATAATTAGTCATTATCTAGTCTCCTATATTTAGGGGAGAATATTCCACCTAGAGAATATTCTCTTTCAGTTGACACTTCAATTTGAATAGTTGAGTTGAGTTTAGATGTTGCATTGGTTTTGTCACCATGAAAAATTGGGATCATCACCAAATAATGCGCACTTGCCTTGGGATCATCACCAGACTGGCACATTACCCTTGATTCCTTGAGTTAACTCCTCACTACTCTATTTTCAGTCAGTTAACTGAAGACTAGTTGACTAGTTAACTCAACTAGGTGGCAATTCACTCCCGTAACTGCCTGAGAGACTAGACTAGGTGGAAGTCCACTCATGTAACTGTTGGTGTGTGTACAGATCACTCTATAGAACCACTATGGAACATTGGTTCTCCTCCAGTGTGCACTCATTGAGTTATACATAGTATATCATGTATAAATTATTCATTATTCATAACGGTTAATGATAATTCTTTTATGCTTTCTCTCCTTCTTCTTCTTTCTCAAATTGTCTACAAATGTGTGTATTATTGTTTAGATACATATATTCTGTGTAGTATAAACAAATTTACATGGTATCAGAGCCAATAGACTACTAATCAAAAGCTACACCAAAATTTTTTGCAGGTACAAAAGATTGAAGACAGCGGAAAGATGGATTTCCAAAAAGAATTTATTCTTACACCTTACACCTACTTTGCATGGAAGGAGAAAATAATTATTCACATCTGAACCAGAGGGTTGTACAAGTTAACCTTGAATATATATACATAATCGACATCATCCATAGAAAAATCCATGTATTTAAATCGCATGGATGAAGCACTCGGAACAATTTGCAGTCTTATTTCTCCCAATCTCCTTTTTCACATATCTTCCTGTAAGACTCCCAATGAAACCTGTACCAAATTGGAATGGATCTTTGGAAAACATGATGAGATGAGGGGACACATGTTGGACGTGGAACTTTTCACATTAGACCCAAAAATCTTCAACAATATCCAAGATTTATTTACAAAATTCAAGGATTTACTGTCGCAACTCAAAACTTGCAGGGTTGATAAATCGAAGGAGGAGAAACAAATGGTTCTCATCATTCTCTCCAATATTTGTCCGGAATTCTCTATATTTGTATCCACATTCTATTCTTTCATATTCACCTCTGGAGCCACCTAGAAGATGCCTTCTCTTGAGGACTATATTGAATCCCTGACAAAAGAGCAAACCGAGCTCATCAACATGGGCACAATCAAAGGCCCAAGGGAGCATGCAATCATTGTGCAATATGGCAGCCAAAAATATCAGAAATATTAAGATAAATATAAATGGAAATCTCATGCACATCCGAAGAAGGAAGGGTACACAAAACCCTTCACCGATGCCTCTAGATCCAAAGGGGAAAAGGGAAGAAAAGGGGAGAAATGCATGTATTGTCACAAAGGATTCCATTTAGAATCCACATGCATGAAAAATAAAATATATATAATGTCTCAAATACTTTAGAAAAACAACCTCGGATATCGCATCCCCAAGGGTGCCAAGAAGAAGAATGCAGAAGATCTGAATTCCAAGAAAGGAAATTCTAGCCATGCCTTGATTGCCATCAACTCCTCTCTCGATGATTGGATCATTGATGCAAGAGAATCACATCACATGGTTGCCTCAGAAGAAGTCTATTCTTCATTGTATGCATGCAAAGTTCCTCCTATTCTAATGGGGGACAACTCTTCTGTCGAAGTCACCAGCAAAGGAAGGATTGAACTTACAAACGGAAGCTTCGAGAATGTGCTACACGTTCCCAAACTTTCCGTCAACCTTCTCTCTATGTATCAGATGAAAAATTCTGGCACTGGAAAGAATGTCATATTCACACCAAATTCCATGGACATCTATGACATGCAAACCAACTCGAAGGTTGCTACCAGTGAGGTAGATCAACAGTCTAGATTGTATACATTTTTTGAATTCATTGACCCTGATTCTGCTTTATTGCTTACTCATGCTGATGAAAGTAGTAGGATATGGCACAAAAGGTTTGGACATTTGAATTTCAGATACATGCAATAGATTAGCAAGAACAGATTGGTTGATGGTCTACCATACATCCATTTATATAAGGGATTGTGTGAGGGATGTGTTCTCGAAAAACACCCTCAAGAGAAATTCGACAAAGGAAAGTCTCAGCGGGGTTCCACACCTTTAGATCTGATCCACAGTGACCTTATGGGTCCTTTTTAGCATCCATCCATCAGAAAAGAGAGGTTTTTTCTCATTTTTTTTATGCTTTCTCATGTTTTACATGGATCTACTTTCTTAGGAAAAAATCAGAGGTCTTTCAACATCTCAAAGATTTCAAAGCTTTGGTTGAGACAGAGTCCAGAAAGAAGATCAAAGTCCTCCGAACTGATAACGAGGGAGAGTATGTAAATCATGAGATCCACAATATTTTCCATGAGGCAGGGATTCAGTTGTAGTACACAGTTCCCTATACTCCACCGCAAAACGGAGTTGCCGAGAGGAAAAATAGATCTCTAAAGGAGATGGCATCTTGCATCTTGCATGAAAAGTCACTACCATAGAAACTATGGGATGAAGCACTTAATTGTGAAACATACATCCAAAATAGATCTCACCATAGATATGTCAAGGATAAGACCCCCTACGAGGCTTGGAGCCGCCTCAAACCGGAAGTGACCCACTTTCACATTTTTGGTTCACATGCATGGGCCCAGATTCCCTCTGAAAAGAGGAAGGAACTTGATCCATAGAGAACTGAGTGTATTTTGGTTGGATACCCCGACAGTGTGAAGGGATATAGGCTTATTGATCTTTCCTTAGACCGACTCATCATTGAGTGAAGTGTACAATTCAAGGAAAGTGTATCACATGCACCTCAACAGCCGCATGCAGACAACTTCATTCTTCCACCTGTTTGAGATGATGAGCATGCACATGTTGACTCTGCTTCAGATGAGGGTTCCGATTTAGAGGACTTAGATGATTCATGTTTAGAGTCAGTATAGTAAGATGCAGAGTCGGAGAATCTAGATGAAATTGTAGAGCTAGAGCAGATGCCCATGTGGGCACAGACTACTCTTCAGGATGCAGGGGATCTCGTTGGTGATCCAATCGATACTAGGAGGAATTGATCTGATTTAGAGGAGCCTCCTATTGCACTCACTCACTACCACTGAACCATTTCCCTACAGACATATTTTATTGGTTCAGTCTTCAGATCCACAGTCTTATGGTGAGGCTGTTGGAAATCCGTTTTGGGAATCCGCCATGCAGGAGGAGTACAAGTCTTTCCTCGAGAACCAGACTTGGGATATTTCCTTCTGGGAGGAAACGTTTCAGATGAAAATGGGTCTACAGGGCCAAGAGTGCAGCGGATGGACAGCTAGTAGATACAAAGCCAGGCTTGTTTCCAAAGGATTTCAGCAGGTTCATGGTATTGACTATGATGAGACCTTCACTCCAGTAGCAAAGATGAATTCCATACGATTGGAACTCTCTATTGTGGTAGCCAAGGAATGGGAAGTCCATCAATTGGACGTGAAGAATGCATTTCTTCATGGTGATCTCTCTAAGGAGATCTACATGGAGCAGCCCAGGGATTTATGCAGGACTCATCTTTGGTCTGTCGATTGAAGAAGTCCCTTTATGGCCTCAAGCAGGCTTCGAGGGAATGGTATGCCAAGATGGACTCCTACCTGTTGTAACATAACTTTTTACATTCTAAATCAAAACCGAATGTCTACATGCTCAAAACAACTAATTCACTTCTACTCTTAGTTCTGTATGTTGATGATTTCCTGATCATTGGTTGCTCGACTTCAATGATTGTTGCAGTCGATAGGATTCTACAAGACAGGTTTTTGATAATGGACATGGGTCCATTACACTTATTCCTTGGACTTGAGATCAGTCACGATGCATCGGGAATCAAACTATCTTAGGCCAAGTATGCACGAGATCTCCTTGAGAGATTTCACATGACAAACTGCAAGTTTTCTCTTACTCCTTTCCTATCAGGGGTGAAACTTGAGGATGGTGGGGGGACTCCATTGNCTCACACACTCCAGACCAGACCTCTCCTATGTAGTTTTTGCAGTTTCCAAGTTCATGCAGGAGCCGCATGAGCTACATTGCAAGGTTGCAAAGTGTATCCTTTGATACATACAGGGAACCATCACCTTTGGGATTCATTATGCAATAGAATCTACATTAGATCTCATTGGGTTTACTGATTCTGACTGGGCTAGCGATAGCACAGATTGCAAGTCCACATCTGGTTACTCACTCAGTCTTGGTTCCAGGTGATGAAGACCACACCCTCTGCCTCGACAGAGACCTTTGCATTGACCTCCCGATCTTAAGGATCATTCTAACTCTGACTTCTGAACCGAAGTGGCTCCTCCGATTCTCCACTAGAATCCCCTTTAGATAATTGGCCCACAGGTCTTTTCTGCTCCTCACGACTTCTAGGCCCGGTCACTGTTCTCTTTATGACAGAAGAATAGAAAGTCGGGTTTCGGGGTTTTCAAACTCCCGATGTCATGGCCCCTTTAGTTCCCGATCTCTCGATCTCCGTTTCCCGATATACGATAACCTTCGATCAGCCTCTGGGCTAGGCTCGTGATCCACACAACCTCTTTTCACGTGACCTCCGTCTTACCACCTTTCGGGATTTCGGGGTTTCTGATGTCGAGATGTAGGTGACCTCTCGTCCTCCAGATTCCCGACTCTCTGAATCCCGATGTGACATCACTAGGATGCCCTTACACCGTGAACACAATCAATGGTCGTGATCGGTCACTAAAATCAATGACTCCAGATCTCCCTCTGGGTTTCGCGACTTCAAATGCCGAAGTGATTTTACCTCCGCTTTCCCCGATCTCTCGAAAGATGATTCCCCGATATGACTCCTCTTCGGGACTTTCTTTGAAACTCGAAATCAATGCCACATGTACTCAAGGATGGACGGTCCTCGCCGCTTCGGGGTTTGCACCGTGGAAATTCCCGATGCCTCACTATGATGAGATGACGTCAACAGTGTCCCACATGGAGCTCTCCTCTTTTTGGAAAATCGAACTTCACGATTCCAAGTTTCAAGTCCTCCTTGTCTCCCTGACTCGCGAAATGTCGATCCCCAACTTCCCTCAAATTTCTGACACGCGTCCCAAGTGGATGGACGGTTCAGATCAACCCTCGGGTTTCACCAATTATATAACACCAAACCACTTACCTATGTGAGTCTCGATGACTGAAATGCCGATGGGGCTTTCGATCTCATCCATGTGTCCCGACTGATGGACGGTTTTGATCCTTTACGGGGTTTCCAACATGGATTTTCCCCGATCACTTGCTCACAGAACTTCTGATTTCGCGAATGTTGAAATCCCGATGGCTACACCTCAGGTCGGAACTTTCCTCCTCCCGTTCACGAAGCTTAAACCTCGTGCAACTCCTGGTCAATCCAACGGCTGACGGGTGTCTATGTGACGATCCGACAGTCCACAATCTCTTGAGCTTGAACTCCGGACGTAGTTGTAACCTTCTCGCTTCTTTGGCAGATCTGACGGCTGGTGGGGTTTCGCTAATCATCCCCACAGATTCCTGACCGTTGATTTCTTCCCTTTGAGGATTTCTATGAAGAAAAACCAAGAACTCCTCCCTGGACTTGTCCACTTGCACTACAAACGTCTAATGTCCCTAAATGTTTTCAAAGGCCTTATTCCTCCAGAGCTTCTCACAACTTCGAGCCTCAAAGAGGATCTTTGCATGCAACTCCTTGCGACAACTCTCAGACACTTCCAAGTGTTGGACACCTTTGAATCTGCGCACTCCTGTAGCAGCAGTCTCTCACACCTTACTCAGGGTCGCAACCCTGAGACTTTACTTTGCCTGCGCACTCCTTGCATGGCTCCTGTGCCCAACTGCACTTCTGCGGAAATGAGAACAAATGCTACCTACCTGAACCCTCTATCAACGCACTCCTTCCGGACACTTCGACTGCACTCCTTGCAGGAATTCTTGCTTAGATAGAGAAACAATTGAAACGCATTCCCTCTTCCCTTCAGACTTCAACTTAGAACATGAAATCATATACACAGCATATCAAAGCAAATGTATAACAGGAAGTAAACATTCATGAGCATATCATTCAACATCAATACACAGAGAACAAACGCAAACCATGAATTTGAATCAAACTCTTTCTATTAATCCAAATGTATGTACATGGGTGTTCTTACATAGCTCTCTGCATGCTCTTGCTCTTCCTTCTCCAGAATTATGTTACAATGCACAATGAGGGTGTCTATATCCCGTTTCCCTCTTGCGCTCTCAAATATTCTAATCTAGAATTAAATTCTACCTACTTTCATTAACTCCTATAAATTCCTTCTATCTACTAAGGATGAGAGCGTATGGATCAAGGTCCGATTACAATATACAAGTGTGCTTCATCTTAATGGCTCATTTAAGATTATGCAACAACTTCAAGGTGTTTTCAAAATTTGTGTTGGCGCTTGTCCAGCTGTCCAATTGTCTCCACGCTGGCTCGCTTGATGTGGGAGATGCTCCTGCATCATACTCCCTCACTTGAAAATTTTCATGGGATCCTGTCCATGAGCTCCTGCACGGTCTGTCCATGCTTCTGTATCTCTTCTTCGTTCTCCCAGCTGGCATCTTCAACTGGATGGTCCTTCCACTTGACCAAATATTCAAAGTACTGCTTTCTTCTGGTGTTCTTACCCACTCATTTATCCAGTATCCGCTCCATCTATTGCTTATCTGCAACTGGCATCTGCTTTCGCCACTGAACCTCTGACTGTTCATCATTTGTTCCTGATTCCTCAGCTTTGTATGGGTATAAATCTGAGACATTGAATATCAGATAAATTTCGATTCCATCGGGTAATTCAATCTCGTAAGTATTCGTCCCAAATTTCTTCAAGACCATACATGGTCCGATCTTCTTCATCTTCAATTTATTATATGTTCCTCTCGGGAACCTTTCCTTTCTCAGATGTGCCAAAATCAAGTCACCAACTTCGAATTGAAGTTGTCTTCTGTGTTGATCTGCTCTCTGCTTATACTCCTGACTTGAATTCTGCAACCGCTCCTTCACTCGGCTGTGCAGTTCCTTCATCGCTTCTACGAAATCTTCTGCACTAGTTCTCCTAGTTCCATTCTATTCTGAATCCCTCAATTCAGAAATTCCCCTCGGCTGTATGCCATAAACAATCTAAAATGGACTCTGTCCTGTACTTTTTTTCACTGAGTCGTTATACGAAAACTCTGCCTGCGGCAATATATTGTCCCAACTGCTGTGGTGCTCTGTCACCAAGCTTATCAGCAAATCTCCCATACTTTTGTTTACCACTTATGTCTATCCATCCATTTGAGGATGATAAGATGAACTAAATAACAAGTTAGTTCCCAGTTTCTTCCATAATGTCCTCCAGAAATGCCCTATGAACTTCGTATCTCTGTCCGAAACTATGCTCCTTAGCAAGCCGTGAAGTCGAATGACTTCTTTGAAAAATAGGTTCACGATGTGAGTCGCGTCACTGGTTTTATGACATGGGATAAAGTGTTCCATCTTGGAAAATCTATCCACCACCACAAAAAATGAATCAAATCCTCTTTGCGTCCTTGGCAACCCCAATATGAAATCCATGCTAATTTCATCCCACGGCTTCTCAGGTATGTGTAATGGTTGATAAAAACCTGCATTCTGCTTCCTTCCCTTCGAATGTTGGCAAATTTTGCATCTGTCCACAAATCTCTTGACCTCTGATCACATCCCTGGCCAAAAGTATGATTCGCTCAGCTTTGCGAATGTTTTTTCATGACCGAAGTGTCCGGCCAATCCTCCACTGTGTTTCTCCTTCAACAGATTCTCCCTCATGGAGAACTTTGGAATAAAAAGTTGATTTCCCTTAAACAACAATCCTTCCTGGATCATGTATTCGACCCATTTGTTGTTATCTCTGAGAATTGGATTCTTAGTTGCTTCATACGCTTCCTTAAAGTCTGGGTCATCTGCGTACATGTCCCTGAGATCATCAAAACCCAATGTTTTGACTTTGAACTTCTGCAACAACAAACACTTCTTGCTCAAAGCATCATCAACTTTGTTAGTAGTACCTGAAATATGTTTTATCACAAAAGTGAAATTCTACATATACTCAACCCATTTAACATGTTTCTGATTCAACTTTTCCTGTTGAGTCACAAACTGCAGTGCATGATTGTCACTGTACAAGACAAACTCTTTCGGGATCAAATAATGCCTCCATTTCTTTAATGCATGTATGATAGCATAAAATTCTTTATCATAAGTGGAATATTTCAACTTTGCTTCATTCATCTTCTCACTGAAATATGCTATCAGCTTGTCTTCCTGACTTAAGACTGCCCCTACTGCAAATCCACTTGCATCGCATTTCACTTGAAATGTCTTTTGGAAATCCGACAACACCAGAATTGGTTGTTCCATGATCTTCCTCTTCAACAAATTGAAACTCTTTTCGGCTTCTTCTGTCCAGTGAAAAGATTTATGTCTTTTCTTCACTGTATCCATCATCGCTGCACTAATTCCACTAAAATTTTTGATGAATTTTCAGTAGAAACTAGCCAATCCATGAAAACTTCTCACCTCAAAAACATTCTTCGGTGATGACCAATTCTTGATTACTTCCACCTTATCTGGATCCATCTTTAACTCATTTGCCGAAATAACAAATCCCAAATAAATGAGCTCTGTCTTCATGAATGAGGACTTCTTCATGTTTATCAGCATCTTCTCCTGCTGTAATCTCTTCATCACAATGGCCAAATGCTTCAGATGTTCAGCCTCCGTTTTACTGAAAATCAGTATATCATCCAGATATACGATAACAAATTTTCCAATGAAATCCTTCAGGAATTCATTCATCAACCTCATGAAGGTACTTGGTTCATTTGTTAAGACAAACGACATAACACGCCATTCATACAACCCTTCATTTGTTTTTAATGTTGTCTTCCACTCATCACCCTCTCTCATGCGAATCTGGTGATATTCGCTTTTCAAATCAATCTTTGAAAAATACTTTGCTCCACTCAAGCAATCCATCAGGTCATCCATCCTTGGCAAGGGAAATCTATACCTGATGGTTATCTTGTTAATGGCTCTTGAATCAGTGCACATCCTCCAGCCTCCGTCTTTCTTCGGACTGAGTACTGTCAGAACATCACACAAGCTCAAGCTTTCCCTGACCAAACCCTTGTCCAACAAATCTTGGACCTGCCTTTTAACCTCTTCATTCTCCTGCGGCATCAATTTGTACACGACTTTGTTTGGAAAACTGGCTCCTGATATGAGATTAATATGATGACTCACACTTCTGATCGGTGGCAATGAACAAGGTAATTCGTCCACTACAATGTTAGCGAACTCTTCCAGCAGTTCCTGAACCTTTTCTGGTAAATCATCCACTTTGGTGCTAGTCAGAACAATTTTCGGTTTCCTGACCACAATGAATTGTGGTTCCTCCTTCTTCTTGACTTTGGTAAGGAGTTCCTTCCCACTCATGAGAAGTATAGTGTTTCTTACTTCTATTTTTACCTCCTTATCCTTAATTGGAAGCAACATATGAGTTCTCCTGTTCTTCTCCAGGGTGTATGTGTTCATTCTCCCATTATGAATCACATTTCTATCATACTTCCATGGCCTCCCCAACAATAGATGACAAACATCCATAGGAATAACATCACATAAAATCTTATCATTATATCCTCCTATCTTAAATTCAACTAAACATTGTTTAGTGATAGTTACCTTGTGTCCCTTCTGTAGCCACGAAACTTTATATGGGCTTGGATGATCAGTCGTCTCCAGCTCCATCTTTTCTACCCTCTCAGTTGAAACGAGATTATCTATGCTACCACTGTCCACAATGACCTTGCACACTCTATCCTTGGTTTTGAAAGAAGTCTGAAAAAGTCTAGTCCTTTGGACTGAACTCTCCACCTCCCTTTCGGGTGTCAAAAGAACTTTCTACATCATCAGTGATATTCCACCTTCAGCATCCTCTGCCTCAACATTTTGCCCCTGTGCTTCGACGATGTGAGTCTCTCCACCCTCTTTATTTTTATCAGGACACTCATAAGACTTGTGCCCATTCTGTCCACATGTGAAGCATGTAATTACTCCACCTCTTCCTCTTCCCCTACCTCTAGTATGAGGAAAAGTATTATTATCAGCATACCCTCCTCTTTGCTCAATATGTTGTCCTCTTTGTTCAACATATTGTTGCCCTCGTTGTGAGGTTCCACCTCTCTTTGTCCATGTCTGAGGTTTCTTCCAGTCCTCCTTGGGCTTTTGATATATGTCTTGGACAACAGATTTGCCTCTAGGCTGACTCCTGCCTCAACCCCTCTGACTCTGCTTCTGGCTCAACTTCTCTTCTGCTCTCAGAGCCATCTGATAAGCATATTCCACCATCCGGATGGTTACCATGCTCATCTCATCCTGAATCTCATATCTCAGACCATTCATATACTTAGCTACATTTTCATCATTGCTTTCATGATGACCTGCTCTGATATTCAACCTGTAAAATTCCTCAGTATATTCCTTTACTGACATCAACTTCTGTCTCAGGTTCTGCATTCTCCTGAACAAAGTAATCTGGTAATCCCTGGGGATGAATTTTGCCTTCATCTTTGCAATCATCCTATCCCAGCTCTTAATTTTTTGCTTGCCTTGGCAATGCATGTCCGCTTGTAGTTCATCCCACCACAAGGTTGCATGTCCTTTTAATCTCATGACAACATGCTTGAACTTCTTGTCTTCTTCGACATATTCATAGTCAAAGTATGTGTCTAGAGCTCTAATCCAGTCTAGAAGCTCTTCTACATCCAAATTTCCCTCATAAACTGGAATGTCCATCTTTGCCTTTGCACCCATTCTTGCAACAGCTTTAAGCAAGTGCTCATTTGCTACATCTTCTGCTGTGACTTTTTTGTCTCCATGCCCAACATCATCTTCATTTTTGGACTCACTGATATCTCCTACAACAGCTGTGCGTTTTTGTCTTATCTCCATGTCCACAAGTCTGGTGGGTATGTTATGCAGATCTCTTTCTACTTCTAGATTCTGCACCTGTCTACCCCTTCCTCTAGACGTCTCCCTTTCCTCCTATGGATCGAGTGATTGTCTATCTCTTCTCCTTGGAAACATAGTGAATCTTCCTTCAAAGAAGCTTTTCAAAGCTCTGATACCAAAATGACACAGACCGCACCCTCTGCCTCGACAGAGACCTCTGCGCTGACCTCCTAGTCTTAAGAATCGTTCTAACTCTGACTTCTGAGCCGAAGTGGCTCCTCTGATTCTCCACTAGAATCCCCTTCAGATAATTGGCCCAGAGGTATTTTCTACTCCTCGCGGCTTCTAGGCCTGGTCACTGTTCTCTTTACGACAGAACAATAGAAATTCAGGTTTCGGGGTTTTCAAACTCCCGATGTCATGGCCCCTTTGGTTCCCGATCTCCAGATCTTCGTTTCCTGATATACGATAATCTCCTATCAGCCTCTGGGCTAGGCTCGTGATCCACACGACCTCTTTTCACATGACCTC
>SNQJ01S0059626.1:0-24389 GCA_010110895.2 Picea sitchensis | reverse complement strand
TAGGACGCTTTCCTTAAGTTTTAAATATTGAATTTACTATAGGAAGCGTCCTATTCTGTCATGTTTTGTTCTAGATCCAGGTGGATCTAGGGAGATCGGTTTGTGTCCGCACTTACGGATTTATCCATAAACAAGGACGTACCTCCATTCTACGTCAGTCTGAAGGTGCATGACATGACCCTGCATAACTCCATGCTAGAGTTTGGTGCATCCCACAACCTCATGCCAAAGGTGATCATGGATGAATTGGGTTTGGATATCACCAGGCCCTACAAGGACCTTTTCTCTTTTGATTCGAGGAAGGTCAAGTGTTTGGGTCTCATCAAGGACTTGGTCATGTCATTGGCCCAAATTCCTTCGAAGAACATGGTTATGGACGTGGTCTTGGAGGACATACCCCCTAAGTTTGGCATGATGTTTTCCATATCGTGGGTTGTGAAGTTAAAGGGGACCCTGCAAATGGACATGTCATACACCACCATTCCCATATTTGGCTACGACAGATGGTTATACAAAGAAGTGTTGTTGAAATACATGGTAAGAAACAAAATGCAGCCAAAAAACCACCCCATATACTCCATTGACACTGAGGTTGGTTCTTCTATATTCTAGAATGACTTGAGTGTTGAAGAGGAAGAGTCGACAACCATCATGACAACCAATGAGGAAACCCCGCTTAAAGCATCAGAGTGCATCGACCCAAAAGACTACACAAAAAATGGGATATGGAACATGATTTTCAATGGTGCGGTCAATAGAGAAGGGGTTGGGGCCAACACATGGGTAAGCCCCCCTAAAGTGGGCACAAAGTTGTGCTCATACAAGCTCGCGTTTGAATGCACAAATAACATGGCTGATTATGAGGCATTGATTATGGGCCTGAAGGTGTTGAAATAATTAGGCGCGGAGAGGATAGCAGTGCACGGAGACTCCAAACTGGTCATAAAATAGGTTAAAGGCATATATCAGACCAAACACCCTGGGTTGAGAGCATACAAAATCTTGGCGCTGGACCTCCTCAAGGAATTTTCATAGTATGACCTATCTGTTATCCTAATGGAGAAAAATAAGATCGTCAATACGCTGGCCACCTCGGCCTCAGTTTTTAAAATCCCCATCTTCCCAAACAACGAATACGAGATTGAAGTCAAATGTAGGCCGACAGTGCCTGATAATATCAAACACTGGTAGTTGTTTGAGGATGACAAGCAATTAGAAATATTTTTCCAGATGAGCGATGAGTTCGCTAATATAAACATTGACAATGAATGATACTATGATGAATATGGGAGCATGGATGTGCAGAGTAATGACGACCCTTTCCAGAACCAGATCACGAGAAGGGACATAATAGAACTGAAAAATAACATCATTATAAAAGGGTTAGTGCCGCTGGAAAAGTTGTTTGATGAAAATGATGTGGCTAAAAATCCCAAGATCGCTACAAATGAAGGGGACGTGGAATACTGCAACATTGGGACCGAGGAGAACCCAAAAATGATCAAATTATCAAAAACGCTCAGTCTAAAGGTCAAGCAAGAATACGTCAAGCTCATGAAGGATTTCCCCGAAGTTTTCATGTGGAGCTATGATGATTTGAAGGTGTATGACACTAAAGTGATCCAGCATGTTATCCTTCTCAAAGAAGATCAGAAACCTTTCAAATAGAAGCTAAGATGGATAAATCCCCTGCTACTGTTGTTGATCGAAAAAGAGGTAAAGAAACTTTTTGATGCCAAGATTATTGTTTCTTTGTGGTTCTTGAAATGGGTAGCTAATTTGGTGCCTGTAAGAAAGAAGAGAATTGAGATAAGACTGTGTGTAGAATTTTGAAATCTAAACCAAGTGTCCCTCAAGTATCACTACCCTCTCCCTAAAATGGACTATATCCTGCAAAAGGTGGTGGGGTCCCAGAATATGTCCATGCTAGATGGTTTTTCAGGGTATAATCAGATCATGGTCCACCTAGACGACAGAGAAAAACCAATTTTCACAACTCCATGGGGAATGTTCATGTACACCAATATGCCTTTTGTCCTGATGAACGTTGGAGCTACTTTCCAGAGGGAAATGAACATCGTGTTTGCTGATGAAAAGGACAAGTTCATTGTGATATATCTGGATGACATCACAATATACTCTTGTTGGCCCTTGACCAAGTTTTGGAAAACCTTCGTCAAGTTTGACCATTTTTTGGACTTCGACAGGGTGGTTGAAGGTGAAGCGAAGATCGCAGTATCTCAACCCCTTTTTAGGGAATTTTTGGGTTTAAGGTTTATGTAACGGGTATGGGGATGTTGGCCCATGGGTTTACCCATGTTTAGTCCCTTTTGTAATGTATAAATAGATATCTAGGTGATGTAATAAAGGGGGTTGTGTGATAGAGAGACCTATGTGTGTAACGAAGTCGATGAGCTAAGTGTAAATAGTTGTGAATGCTTCATACATGTTGTGTGTTGAGAAATTACAGAGCTAAGTGCAAGTGATTGTAAGAAGGATTTGTACTTCAACCTAGATTGGGGAAGGAGGATCTGGCGAGGTGCACGCAGATATCCTATCCTATGCAAAGTGGGTCTTTTGGCTCTGTGCATGTAAGAGATTGATAGAAAACAATAAATAAGAAGAAGAGGTGGTGGGCATATCCCCACACTGGGGTGAACCACGTATATCCTTTGTTGTGGTCTCTTTGTTCTTATGGTTTTTATGTGATTTTTTTGATTTATGCCTAGTGTTGTGCTTTGTTTGTTAGATGCATTTGATATAGTAGATTAGTGATTAGTGATGTGAATGAATGCTAGATATGATCTAGTTCTATATGCTAAGTGCTTGGATGTGTTAGATATTGTTGAATACTACATTGTTATGTAATTAGGGTTTCAACCTGCAATGTGAATAAAGGTTAAATACTGATGAATATTAACTGCTAAGTTCTTTGATAAGTATTGTGATCACAAATCTATGTCCCAGCTAGGATGTAGACACTTGAGTCCTGCAACCGCCCCTGCCTCTACCTCGGGTGAGACTTCATCTGCTTCGCAGGTGTTGCTGAAAGGGATAGTAGATAGGGTTTTGTTGGTACGCTCTTGAAGTTTTGAACCTTGGGTCTGCCCCTGTGCCAACAACTATGCCTTTGACGAACAACACCTCGAGCATCTGAATAAAGTTTTCCATAAGTGCAGGAAGTTCATCATATCGCTAAATCCAAATAAATCAAACTTTGAGGTGGAAGAAGGGAAGTTGTTAGGGAATATTATCTCTAAACAAGGCATCATTATAGATCCCATCAGGGTTGATGGAATCCTAAAAATTGGTAGTTCGCGTAGTAAGAAGGAAGTGAAATCCTTCCTCAGAAAGGTAAACTTCTTGAGAAGATTCATCCCGAATCTGGAAAACATTATAAAGAACATAACTTGTATGCTCAAGAAAGGGATCGAGATCAAGTGGAATATGGAAGCCATGAAATATTTTGAAGATATCAAGGTGGCACTAACTAGAGCTCCTGTGCTAGCCAGTCTAGACTTCACGAAAGATTTCATCCTATTTTCATTCACCTCAGAGCATACGATTTCCAGCGTGTTGTTGCAGAAAGACAAGAAAATATTTGAGAAACATATAGCCTAATTCAACAGGATGTTGCGGGATGCTCCACTAAGGTACGACATTATGGAAAAACAAGCATACGCCTTAGTAAAAGACTTGAAGCAGTTCATGACATACATATTGCACTCCCACATCATCACTTATGTGCCCAACAATCAGTAAAGGATATCCTAAATCAACCAAACCCTAAAGGGAGGAGAGGTAAGTGGATAGCAGCCATGATGGAATATGACCTAGAAATTAAGCTAACGAAATTAATTAAAGGTCAGGGCCTTGTGAATCTAATGTTGTAGTCAGATTGCGACGCTGTGGGAATGAATTTCATTGTCGATATGTCAGAAAGTCCTCAGGAAGAGATGACTGCGTGGGTGTCCCAAGAGTTCGTTGATTCTCTGTGGTATGAAGACATCATCTACATGTTGAAAAATCTCCAAGCCCGTCTGGGCATAAGTAAGACCAAGGCCCGATTTATAAATATTAAAGTGGTTAAGTTCTACATCCTGGATAACTCACTCTACTAGAAATATCCTGGGGGAATGTTGTTGAGATGTTTGCTAGAAAATGATCCAAAGCGAGCCACAGAAGAATTTCAGAAAGGATACTGCGGGGGATACCATTACTGGAAAACCAGTGCGCAGAAAATCCTAAGAGCAGGTTACTATTGGCCTACAATTTTTGCATATGTGTACAAATAAGTCTCCAGCTGCCATGAATGCCATATTTTTGATAGGATAAGAAAGATGTAGGCCCTGTCACTAAATTTGATCTCATTCGAAGCACCATTCATGCTGTGGGATTTGGATTTCATAGGGGAAATAAATCCTCCATCCTCGACGTAGCACAAATGGATACTCACAACCATCGACTACTTCACGAAATGGATAGAAGTGATCCCCACGAAGCAAGCTACCGACCCAGTCATCATCCAATTTTTGGAGACAAACATCCTATCGAGATTTGGGTGTCCTGTCAAGATCATAACAGAAAACACAACCGCATTCAAGTCTAAGAGGATGGAAACATTTTTTTAGGATTACAATATAAACCTAGGGCATTCTACGACATATTACCCACAAAAAAATGGGTTAGCAGGATCCTTGAATAAAATCCTAACCAGGATCATCAAAAGGATCCTGCAAGACAATAAGAAAGCTTGGCATAAAAATATTATCTATGCACTATGGGAAGATCGAGTTACCACCAAGAATTCCATCTCAACATCACCTTTCCAGATTGTATATGACGCAGACACAATTTTCCCTACCACACTGGGGTTTCCTACCAGAAAATTGTTGCAAGAGTAGGAGGCCGATCCGAATGACGTGAAGAGAAGAATAAATCAGTTGGTTCTCACACAGCAGATGAGGGAACATGTGTACAATCGATCACAACTCCAGTAGGAAAATATGAAGAAACCCTTTAACAAGCATTCCAATCTAGAGGATTTTCGGTTGGGTGATCTAGTGGTGTGATGGGATGCGAGAAATGAGGACAAAGGAAAGAACAAAAAGTTCGATAATGTGTAGACGAGTCCATTCAGAATCGGTGCACATCGGGGAAAAATGCTTATTTTCTAGAAGAACTAAATGTAGAGTGTGTTGGTTGGGGGCTTGTAAATGACATTTTCCTCAAACATTATCTCATGAAATAAAATCCTTTTAAGTCATTTGTCCGTGTAAATAGTCATTTTATTTTTGTGTCGAGTCAGTAGGTCAACAAAAAATTGAAGCCCGAAGTGAAGGCCCTAAGTTTTATGCTGAGTCTTTAGAAGCTGCGTCGATAGTTTTAGGTTGTGTCTTGGTTTTTATATTGTAGTATCAAAGAGTCGAAATAAGGCCCAATGGTCAGGCACCTGGTCTACTATTCTTTGCTACCTCGCAGGGAGGATCACATCCTCGTTGGAGCCAACTATTAGTGCCACCATTTTTCTTTCAATTAGAGTCAGTTTTCAGTCGAGTTATGGCCCATGTGTCAAAACATGTGAATCCAGGTACGTAGCAATGAAAGGGTCAAAGTCAACAAGTGGTTGGCTAGTCCTTGGAAACGGGAAGGGATTCCAAATTCGAAACATGCGTGAAATGGTACGGGTATGTTGTTCCCAGAAATTTGGGTCCTGTCAAAAGTTAGTCTCTATGTGCCCTAGGTTGAGTCAAGTAGTTAATGGGGGTTGCACCGGCAAGTGTTGTAACTATTATCAATTCATCATGAAGGCCGAAGGAATAAAAAATCGTGGCATTCGTATCGTGTATACCCTGCAACCCTTATCACATGTACCTTACGCACAGGGATGTTTTATGGAAAATATGTGGTTCTATTCGAAACATCTAGTCGCAATGAATTCAATTTTATTTGGCATGAATCTCCTTTCCACCTGATCTGTTATAAATCCCAGAGGTTCTTCACCCATTTTTTTTCGCGAAATCAGATCCAGGCTCTATCTGTAAGTTCTCTTATAGGCTCAGGTCGATCAAATTCTCCACCTTGGGCATTTGTCGGATCCACTGCACGCAAGATATATAATGGACGCACCATGGTGACCTCTCAAAACATAAAGAATGGCACACGAAGTGGTAGAATATCCAGACCTGAGCCCCAAAGTGATTGAGATTCTTTCTCACTCACAACAGGCATCCCCAAGGATAAAAGGGGGATTTTCCCTTTTCCCGTGGAAACAATGACATCAAATTGCATGGAACCAGGAGTGGAGGGAACTGCACAGAAAGGAAGGAAATTAGATCCTAGTCTCCCCAATAGAAGGTACCTTAGAGAAGGGGTAGGCCAAGGAAGAATAAGGAAGCTGGGAAAACCTAAATCCCAAACGAACCGTGCATATGATCGTTCACGGAAGAATTACTTATGTGCATTGTCCACCTGGATCCCTTAGAAGGTACGAGCCAAGAAAGTGGGAGAAGAATGAGGAGGATGGATGTGTGGGTAAAAATGATCAAGAAACATCCCAACAGTTGAAGCAGGTGAAGCTAGACATCATCGAACTGTACCAGGAAAATAGAGAGTTGAGACAACAGCTAGCGAAAAATACCATGGAAGTGTCAACAGTACAAGGTTGCAAAGGGAACGTGACGTGGCTAAAATGATAGTTCAAAGAGGTGCAGGATACGATCGTATAGCTGCAGGAAGCACAATGGATTTCAGAAGAAATATATGAAAAACACCCGAGAGAATGTGAAGTTGTCGAAGAGATATCCCATGCAGTTCCCGCCCGTGAGAAGAAGAAACAATATTAGCTGAGTTTGTTCTTGTATCTGCAAATGAAAACGATCTTGACAGTTTTGAAGGAGACATCTCCCTCAGAAATTTTTCTATTTTTATAATGGCCATGACTATCTGCAACCACTTGTCGCACACATTTCCCCCAAAAAATGAGCGTGCGACATAAAATTGAAGTCATTATAGAAGATAACTGGACTCTGACAAACACTTGTCCATTCATATATCTGATCGAAGGAAAGAATTGATGCATCAATCCCCCGTGATGATTCCTGATCGATAACTGATTCCTCGTGGAGGATTACAAACAATCATGATATATCCATATGTATTTGTTGTCTATTTTTGGAAAAGCGTCATGCGAAGAGTTTGTAACACAGACAATCAGTTTCCTAGTTTTTAGAGATAGCAGTTAGAAGAGCAGGGTATCCCAAGCGACGTCCTCTCTTATATATTTGATCTTTTCGATGTAAGCCAGGTTGGTTGGAAAAATTAGTATAGACAATAACTATTGCATGTAATTTGAGTTCAACCAAAACTTAATGCAAAAATCCTGTAGCTTTGATGAAAATATTCTAATTGTAGAAGTTGGATGTATTGTGTCCCTTTTATTTTCATACATGCTTCCTGTTATCTTTATTCATATCATTTTCTGTGTAAATTGGAATGAATTTTGAACCTGTGGATTCACTGCACAATGCCCCTTGTTCACGCCATTTAGAAAAAATGTTTTTCTTCTAAAGTTAACCTTGAATTCATTCACAGTGGTGCTCCGAGTTACTTCATGTGTTTTCTCCTCTCCACATATTACGATTTTTCACTGAAGACTATTTCTCGCTTAGCCTTTATCCTCCCAACTTCAGTCACCAAGTCATTTTTTTATGTCGTTTTCTCGAATCAAATCCATAGCCCAAAGTCTTACTCTCTTGCGCCAATATAAACAGAACCCATCATTTCAAAGATGTTGAATCTAGCCACAACTTTAAATCCATATCCAACGTGGAGACAAAGTCTCCTGAGAGAGTCCTCTCCATGTCCGAAAGGCTAGTTTTGGGTCTCAAAGTTGGTTGAAATAGTTACCTCTGTCGTTTGTTTATCAGTCGAATAGATTTATAGAGTACTAACAAGTTCTTCGACTAGTCCCATTCCATCTTCCTCCAACTGCAACTCATGCTGGCATGTTTCTTCTGGGATGGCTATCTCATGGTAGCCACCTTCTGTTTCTATACTCTCCAACCAATCCTCAAGTTCCTTTAACTCCATCTCCCACTGAGTGAGTAACTCAACTGGGTGCTCCTCTTCTATTGGGACAGACTTCAGTATCTGCTCCTCCTCCTTCATGTTAGTCTCAGCTCATTGTCCTTCTGTTTCATCTGCAACTTCTGTGCTAACCTCTCCTCAGCTACTTAGTAGGAATATATTGAGTCCTCCAATGACCAGAACGCTCCTCTGATCCTTCTCCTCTGTGATGAAAGTTTCCAAATTGTCATCATATTCATTCACGCAGCTTGCAGTTCCACATGAATATTCATATGGATGAGGCCTTTCTTCCTCCTCATTTCCATCTGTTAACACCCACTTCTGATGCAAACTCTCAGTTGAGCTCATCTCTTCTCCCTTGCCCAATTTTCAATTCAGGATGTCTCCTCTTCCCTCCTGGCAGTTTACGAGATCAACTGATCCCTTCACATTGCCCACCTAGAAACCTATGAGACTCCTCCCATATCTCTTTCCCTCACCATTGAGGTTTTAAACATATCTCAACCACCTTTTTAACACATGTTGTTGCCTTCAGGCCAACAAATTTTGAACAAGCCACTTAGTTGTCCTTTTCAAAGGCCACTCATATCTCCAACGCACCTTTTCTTCCTGTTGCATATTAAATGCTAGCGTCTCCATCTTTGCTCAGATTTCATTGAGCTCCTTGTCCATATCATCTTTTCTTCTCTGCAGGAAGAATTCTCCTCGACCACGCTCATGACCTTCGATGGTCATCTTGTTTTAGCTATAGCCCACCTGGATGTTTATCATCTGTTGCACACCTTGCAATTGTTTCCATAGAGTATCACACTTTGTCTCCCTTCACCTGTTGTCTACAGGTGAATTCAACCTCTGAATATACTCGATGTAGCTAGACTGTATCCTTTCCCTCAAAACAATTTCAGGCTCTAATACCACTCCTGTCACAGACCCTTCCTCTAGAGGCTGCGGTGACTTCCCGATCTAGGATCGTTTGAAACACCTGAGTCGGATTGACTCTTCGAATCCCTGCTAGAATCCAACAGACTCTATCATAGGTCCCTCTTTCTCCAAAGTGCGGGTCCTATTAACCCCATGGATCTCTTCTTGGCCCTTCAAAGAAAGTTGGTGGAGACACTTAGCTTTCAGTGATAGGCCCTTCCTATAACATGACCTCGGGTTGTATCCCAGGGCTCAACCAAAAACATCACTTCGGGCTTTGGGATTCGGCTCTTTCTCGACAAAAAAATCTCATCTTCCCGAACTCTGAATCAGCAAATTCAAATGATGTGAGGATCAATAGTCCCCGTCCCTCCTTCTGATCGATGACTATGATCTATTCAGTCTCCAGCCTTCAAGATTCTCCCGATATCCTCCTTTGATATCCCCCGGAGTGCTATTCCTCTAACTCATGTGGATTTCTTCCATGCATCCCTTCCAGATCCAACGGTATGGATTCAAACCGCTCTTCGCGTCTTCACAAAGATCTCTATTTTCTCTTGGCAAACCTCTCGGAGTTCCAACCCCCTGATCTCCCGATCTTCTGCCACCTATCTCCTCCTGACGATGGACTATTTCATGGTCTTTGGGACTTTGGAAAGTCCTCACCCTTATTGCAAACTTAGCACAATTTCTGCTTGATATTTAGACTGTTCTCGACCTTTCCTCTACACTCCTTGCAAAGTTGTGCACTAGTCTTTCTGATATTTTTCTTGGATTGAAACCTTCGAGGTCCTCAGTTCCTCTACATCCTTCAATGGACTTTCTAGTTCCCTCCTGGAAACTTAACTCTCTTCATCCTAAGTTTGTAAGATGAAATTACTATTTCCTCAGTGCACTCCTTGCACTCGGCTAAGCCTTTCGACGACTTCTCCCTTAGCCCTTCCAGAAGTCTTAAGGCATCTCCTTTCCTTTTTCAATGCACTCTTGCAAAGATTTCCTTCCTCAGAGTTTTCAACAACCCTGTGGTTTTCTCAATGCTTCCAACACTTCAGAATGTGTTGCTCCTGTACACACTTGTACTTTCTCTATGCCCTCCTAGCAAGATATTACAGAGTATTCAGTAACTCTGCGATGTGCTTCCTCCCACACAGTCTTTTTTTCCAAGGTACCCAACCACCTTGAAATTTCCCTCCGAGTCTGTAAATTATATTGGTGTGCCCTCCTGACATCTTCTCTTTTGACTCAACTAAATTTAGATACACACTCCTTGTGTCGGCTCACAGAGTTTCCACCCTTTGTCTTTCACTCCTTGCACTTAGCCTTGAGAACCAGACTTAATCCAACACACTCACAGATAGAAGATTATAATTTTGTCCCTACAGAAAATTTCTAACATACATCTACAACATGCATGCATATGTATGACATTCATAACCAGATATCCATTACACAAAAATTGGCAAACAGGAAAAACTGTTACTTTCTATTAATGGTGGAATGTCCATTACAATATGTGAGTCTGGACCGCAATTGAGTCTCGTCTCTTCCTCAACTATCTCTCTCCTATATCTATATGTGATGCATCTATGCTACTGGAAAAAATAAAAGAGTTTATATAAGAGGGGCTCGATGATCTTCCCTCCAAGCTATAATAGTGGTGTCTAATCACCATTCAAAATTCTTGTCTAATGGGTAGATTGCAATGATAGAAATATGATCTGAATCATATGGATACCCCTCCTACCATCAACTACTTAATGATGACCTCATATAAAACTTGTGCGAAGGAACAACTTGGCTCTGTCAACCTGTCATCGTTAATTTCCTTAATCATGATTTAGATTCTTGAAGACAAAATGAGAGGGTGACACCTCTCCCTTCCTTGAATGCACACCACTCGTGCTAATCAACCAACATGTGCTGAGGTAGAGCGATGCTCCTACATCAAGAGTGCAAGACTCAAGTCACAAGTATTACCTATCACACTTGTCCTATATCAGAATGTAAGTGCACCCTGGTAACTCATTCATTCGACTACTGAACTTCCACTCATTTTGTCGTAGTCTACTCAGTCGCTTGTCACACCAATTTTCTCTTGTCACACTCCATTGCATCGTTCGTCGCACTGAATCGAAGCACCCTTCATTCATTTCCTGTTCTTCATAATGTTACAATACCAAAATATGTCGATGCACATGGGTATTTGTCGCAAACTACTCCATTGCATCATACTTCACTTCTGAATTGTGTCGTTGGTCATCCTCCTATTGTGTGCACACTTCTGGAAAACTCAGTCACCTTCGCCCACTGCTTGATAGACATTTTTCGTTGATATTCTTGTTCACATTGATCCTTTCATCCTTCGATCCTTCTACGCATTTATTTTTTCATCCTCTTATGACTTCCTCTATATTTTCACCATACTTTGTGCCATACCTTTTGCGCCATTTATCCTTTTCTGCGTATTTTATCCTTTCGTCCTTCAATCCTTCTGTGCACTTCATGATTTCACAAATTCCTATGTTTATTATTGTGATATAACTAACCATGTCCATGATCATTTTGACAACATATGCACAACAAACTCCCTCTTTTTCATTGATGGAAACAAAAAGGGCCTACTTTTCTATTCTAAAAGATGACTGCCAAAGCAATGGCCTTTATCATAAACTGCTCCCCCTTTCAATGTGTTCCTTACAATGTATGCAATTTCCAAATCAATTTTTTTCCCCATTTCAATATTTCTTCTATGTTCTGAAACATGACTACCAAAGTAATGGCATTTATGCAAAACCACTCCCCCTTTCTATGTGATCCTTACAATGTGTGCAACTTCCAACTCAATTTCCATTATGTTATCCTCTCCCTCTGACAGAAATGAAAAAGAAATACTTTGTATATTCTCTCCCCTAGGCCTCTTTATGTGCATAGAACTATATTTAAACAAAAGAGCATCAAAATTCATTGTAAACTTCAACTGCGTGCATCTCCACAAAAGAAAATGAATCCCTGGTACAACAAAAAATGGGGCACCTTTAGAAGTTACATTCAATTTCAAGAAAACATAATTTCTATGTGAGTGCATGCATCATTTCCTCAGGAGGATCTAATCCATCTGTATCTGATGCAACGTGCAAAAATTCAAGTTTTCTTGCATAGTTGTTTCCCCCCAAACTGGACAATCCATGCTCTTAGTACATCCATGAATTCAAATAACACATTGTTAGTCTGAATAGATATGTATGGTTCTGTAGTGTTTTTGGTTGCATGTGGGAGAAAGGATTTATTGTAAACTTCACACTTTCCTTTCCTAATATTTCAAGCCTCATTCTTGCAGTTTCTTGCAAAAATTAGAGTTGCACCTTATTCAAAACAAAAAAAGGTTTTTTTCTTCCACTGCAGACACTCCCCTTTTTTCCCAAGGCAGAAAACGACAAATCCTTACTTTTAAATCATACGGTGTGGCCAAAAGTGTACTTGGGAAGTGATGAGATACATTCTTTACTGAAGAATGGAAGACAAGATCGCACCCAACCTATGTCTAAGATACACAAAGGGTTGTCTTGGTAATGGCTTGGTAAAAACATATGCAATCTTCTCTTTGAGAGGAACATACTCTAATTTGACCACTTGATCCTAAACTTGTTCTCTGATAAAATGATATTTGATGGGTATATTATTAGTCTTAAAGTGTTGAACATGGATTTTAGAGAGATTTATATCACTTGTATTGTCACACATGATGGAGATAGGTTGATCATAAGGAAGTTGAATATCCTTGATATTTTTCTTTATCCAAAACACTTGATTGTAGAAGGATGCTGCAACTATATATTCGACTTCATTTGTAGAAAGAGAAACAAAATTTTCTTTCTTGTTGAGCCAGGACACGAAACAATGGCCAAGGAAGAATGTGCCTCCACTAGTTCTTTTTCGATCATCAACACTTCATTCCTAGTATGCATCTCTATAATCTCTGAGAACAAGGTTTGTGTCTTTTGGATACCACAATCCATAATCAATAGTGCCTTGCAAGTATCTAAATATTATTTTAACCACAAGAACATGAGTTTCCTTAGGATTGGCTTGCAACTTTCCTACCAAACCCACTGCTTGTATGATGTCAAGACTTGAAGCTATGAGATAGAGTAAATTGCATATCATATACTTTTACATGGTTTGATATACTTCTGGAGCATCGTCATCCTTTCTGAGTTTACAAGTGGTAGTCATGGGAGTTCTTACCAGTGCGCAATTTTCCATGGAAAATTTCTTCAAGACTACCTGGAGATATTTACCTTGAGAAATCAAAATTCCATTTTTTGATTGATGAATATGTAATCCAAGAAAGAGGGAGAGTTATTCTAGCATGGCCATATCAAGCTCTTGTTGCATTACAGCTGTAAAATTCTTGCTCATTAATTCAATGTTACTGCCAAAAATAATATCATCAACATACACTACAATAATTAACATATCATTACCTTCACCTTGATGTATAAGTTTCTATCAACAGTTCCCTTTTTGAATCCTTGTTGGTGCAAATACATGTCCAGTATGTAACACCAATTTCTTGGAGTCTGTTTTAGCCCATACATGGCTTTCCTTAATATGCAAACATAATCATTTTTGCCAGTTAGATGGAAACCCTCTAGCTACTCCACATAAACTTCTTCCTCTAGTTTCCCATTTAAAAAGGATGATTTAACATCCATCTGATAAACTTTGAACTTTTTGTAACATGAAAATTCCAAAAACATTTTGATTGCTTCAATTCTTGGAATAGGGGAAAAGGTTTCTTAAAAGTCCATGCCTTCTACTTGAGCATACCCTTTGCATACCAGTTTAGATGTGCTCCTAACTATCTATCCATCTTCATTCAACTTGTCTTTATATACCCATTTAGTTCCAGTTACATTATTGTCATTTGGTATTGGGACTAGATCCCAAGTATTATTTTTTTCAATTTAGTCTAGTTCTTCATTCATGGCTTTGATCCAATGGTTATCCTGACTTTCCTGTGCAAATTTTTTTGGTTCACTCATGGATAGAGGTTAAAATTTGAAAAACTAGATGTATCTTTTAGTTTTCTTCTAGTTTGTACACTTGCTTCCTTGTTTTCAAGAATATGACTCTATCGATGATGTTTTTGAACATACCTTGATGGGGTCTTTGGCTGTGATATTTCCATTCTCTCCTCTTCTTTTGAATCATCTTGTTCATGTTGTTTTTCCATTCCATCATCTTGTAACTAATTGTTTATTTATTCATCATATTGATCATTATTATGTTGATGTCTCACTACATGAAGTGGTCCCTCATCTACCTTTACATATATGCTCTCAATTATCTTATGGAGCATTTTGTTGTAGCATTTGTATCCTTTACTTATGGAGGATTATCCTAACAAGATACCTTCATCAACTCTAGAATAAAACTTTCCTAAGTTGTATTTGTTTCTTTTAATGTAGCATTTGCTTCCAAAAATTTTGAAGTTCTTTATTGATGTTGGTCTGCCATGCCATAGCTCATAAGATATTTTATTTTTGTTTACTCTTATGTGTGATTTATTGAGAATGTTAACAATAGTTTGAATATATTCTCCCCAAAATGTTTTGGGTACTTTTGATTCATCAATCATAGACCTGACCATTTCTTGAACTATTGTGTTCATCCTGTCTACTACTCCATTCTACTGAGGGGTTCTAGCAATACAAAATTGTCTCTTGATCCCATGCTTTTCACATTAAATGTTGAATTCATTAGATGTGAATTCTCCTCCTTTGTATGATCTTAGTAACTTTATTTTTAACTCCATTTCATTTTCTACCTATGCTTTGAAGATTTTAAATTTTTCAAAAGCCTCAAATTTATGCTTCAACAATCCAACCCAAGTCATTCTAGTATAGTCATCAATAAACAAAATGAGATATATTTCACCTCGAGGTGATTGTGTACTAGTAGGGCCACAAATATCTGTATCAATCATCTCAATAGGTCGAGTGTTGGAGTGTTCTCTTTCCTTGAATTGAACCCATGACTACTTTCTAAACTGAAATGACTTGCAGACAATATTCTCAGGTTTGGAAATTTTAGGCATATCTCTCACACCATCTATTCTTCCTATCTTAACAAGCTAATTAAAACTAAGATGAACTAGTCTTTTATGACAAAGCCATCTTTAATTAGTTTTACCAATGCAACTTTTTTATTTTCCTTCTTCTAGCACATACACATTCCCTGAAGTTTTGACTGCCTTTACAACAACCTTCCATGTATTCTCATCCATTACTTTACATACTTTTGAATGAAAGAGAACATTGTTTCCTTGGTCACACATTTGACTTACACTCAACAATTTATGTTTTAGACCATCTACATACAACACATTATTTTCTTTGGTATTTCCCTTTTTATCTTCATCTAATACAACTGTTATTTTTCCTCTAATTTTGGATGGAGCATTGTTTCCAAAAGTAAAATTACCACCTTTTTCTTTAGATAGGAATTAAAACTTACTCTTGTCTCATGTCATGTGCTTGGAGAAGCCACTCTCAATATACAATTGATTTTCTTTATTTTTTACATATAGATCCAATCCACAATTTTTTTTTTCTTCCTCCAAGCCTTGGTAAAATCTTCTTGTCTTTATTGCTTAAATATAGGCAACAAATTTATTCTCCATTCACTTTCCTTCTGTCCAAAATTATTGCATATGTGGAACTTGAGGTCATTCAGTAAAGGGGATAAGGAATTATTGAAATAATTTTTAACCATAGCGATTTGAGGTTTGTTGAATCTCATTCGTACATTTCTGTTATATCTAAAAAATCTACAACTCACAGTCATATTTCCAAAGTTTCTACAAGAGAAACAATATCCATAGAAAACATTTTGATAACTTGGAATGAAAAACTTACTTGTAGGAATTGGTCTTTGTTTCCCAACTTAATAAGATTCAATCACTTGTTGCTTCCTTTCTTCATAGTTGGGATGATACAGTTCTGACTGTTTCTTCTTTTCATCTTTTTCTTTGTTATAATGATTTTTGTTTCCCTTGAGAACTTTTGCATAACTTGTTGTCATATGGTGATCTCTGATTGCTGAGAATGTTATCTAGAGATTCAGATCATTTTACGAATTTCATTTGAATCTTGGATTTCTCTAGATCCTTTCTTAAGGACAACATTTATGATTCTAGTTTTTTGCAGATGTTCTCCTTTTATTTTATTTGATTCATCAATATTTCTTCCCTTCTTTTGGCCTCTTCCAGCTATATTTTTAAGAAGAATATATCTTCTTTGATCTCATTTTCTTTTTATTTATAAAACTGTAATTGTTCTTTTCTTAGTCTATCCTTTTCTTGAGTCAGGATATTTCCTCCATAGAACTAATGAGTTCTCCTTCCATGTCTACTACAACTTCACACTCTTATGTGTTTGAATTTCTTGATCATATTTCTATTGCTCCAAATCCATAAGAAGTTTTTCATCTTGAGTTTTATTTGGATCATACCCTTCAGTGTTTGAAGAGATAATGCTATCCTCTCTTGAATAAAAATAGTTCCTTTTAAAAGGCTCTTTCATTTTAAACTTCTTAGGTTTATCCTTTACTTTTCTTTCTTTTTCATTGGTGATGTTTTCTTTGAGGGGACATTTAGATGAAAAATGACCAATTTTACCACAATTAAATCATTTGAATGGTAACATATATTTATACTTTCTGAATCCCCTCTTCAATTTCCTTACAAAGTTAGCTTCTTCTTCATCTAAGAAGTGTTCTGATGAATCATGATCTTCATATATTGATGATTTGACAGATGCCTTGAAGACTACATCCTTTAGATCTGGTTGTTCTTTCTTGGTCCTCATTTCATAAGCAGTTAGAATTCCATGGAGCCTATCCATAGTCATTTTATCTAGTTCATGCATTTATTCTATATCAGAGACCTTTGCATCAAGTCTTGAGGGAAGATATCTTAGTACCTTATGAACCACCATAGATTATTTAATCTCCTCTCCTATCCCTTTCATGGTGTTTATAGTCTCATCAACTCTAAGAAATAAACCTATAATATTTTCGTCTTCCCTCATCCTTAGGCTTTCAAATTGCATTCTGTGAGATTGAAGTTTGGTCAACTTTACTTTATTGTCTCCTTCATAATTTTTTACCAGTTTGTCCCATATTTATTTTATAGATTCCAACTGCATCAATTTAACAAATTTTGTTTCTGCAAGGCCACCTTGGATATAATTCATATATCTTGATTTTTTGTAGTAATATTTCTTACCAACTTCATTATTTGGAAGATTTGTTGGGATTTTATAACCATCTACCACAATATTCCAAACTTCCATACCAAGAGATATCAAGTAGGTCTTCATTGTGATTTTCCAAAAGGCAAAATTTGTTCCATTGAATAGAGGAGGTCTGGTTGAAGAAGAAGAATAATATTAACTTTCCATACTTTTTATGTGATGTCCCTTCTATTTATTAGGTTGTTACTAAAGGAACCTCATTCCGATACCAAATGTTGAGACTCACAACAATACTGAGAGGGGGGGGGGTGAATCAATATTGTATTAACTTTCTGAATTTTCTTTCCTTTCAAAGATTTAAGTTATTTAGTAGTGCTCACTTAATGAAAAATACATGCAAAAATCAAAACAACATAGTAAACACAATGCACCAGGATTTTTACATGGAAACCCAATGCAGGACAAAACCACATAAAATTTTCTTCATGTTCTTATACACACACCAACTTACAAATTATAATTTTTCATCTCAACAGGCACCCACCTGTCACGGATAATGAGGAAACCAATCCTCTCAGGCACCAAGTTTTTAGAAAAATGAGGACTCCAATCCTTAGTGAGCTTTGACTCACCCTAGAACCACCTTGCCACCCTGAATTCAGGAAACATTTTTACAATACTAGACATTTCCAACACAAACTGAAAAATCTATAGTTTATTTCCTCTGAACAATTACATAACCTTCACGTTCACATTTTTCTCCATTATGCTCGATCAAAGAGAATCCGTATTTATAATGTTTTTGGTTGAGTTCACCTTCCTATATGTGGATGCGTAACGATTATATTCTGGAAAAATGTTGACCACATAGAAGTCCTGCTAGTCATAATTATGTATAAATAAGGTATGTGGATGCATGACAATTATATTGTGGACAAATATTAACTAGATCAAATTCATATTAGTTACAGTTTTGTCTAAATAAAGTATGTGGATGCATGATAGTTATATTTTGGACATTCTTTGACTAAATCAAATGGACCAAATCTTCCTACGACTAAGCTACAGGTCATCATAGCATATCCTCAAGAATGACATGACAATTCACATTATAGTTTATAGAAAAACCATTCCAGAAATAGAATGAGAATGCAAGACTCAAGTCACGAGTCTTCATCTTATCACATTTGTCCTGCAATGCACTCATCGACTAACCTCATCAGAATGTAAGTGCACCCTAGTAACTTGTTATTTCAACTGTTGAACTTCCACTCGTTATGTCGTAGTATATTTAGTCGTTTGTCGCACTGGCTTCTTCTTGTCACACTCCACTATGTCGTTCATCGCACTGAATCAAAGCACCCTGCAGTCGTTAGTCATTCTTCATCACCCTGTAATACCAAAATTTGCTCATTCACATGGGAATTTGTTTCAAATTACTCCATTTAATCATACTTCACTTTTGAATTACAGCATAGGTCATCCTCCTTTTCTATGCGCACTTCTGGCAAAATCGGTCACCTTTTCCCACTACTTGATAGATCTCTATCGTTGATCTTCTTCTGCATATTGATCCTTTCATCCTTTAATCTTTCTATGCACTTCTATTTTCTTCCTCTCACAAATTTTTCTTTTTGTGCATCATGCTTTGTGTCATACCTTCTGTGCCATTTATCATTTTCTATGTAGTTGATCTTTTCATCCTTCGATCCTTCTGCACATTTATGTTTTCATGCTTTCATGACTTCCTTTCTCTGTTATTGCACTACAACTAACCATGTCCATGATCATTTTGACATCAATGAAAACATATGCACAATAGAAGGATCTAATATTATGTCAACAAGTATATTAGATCGTGCACTACTTGTGCCATTTCCAAACCCACCATTAAAAAGAATGGCATGTACACTCCTCTACCTACGTCTAATAGGTCCTGGGAGTCCATATCTATGTATTACATGTCTGATCTACCTTCTACAAAACATGGTAATGACTATGTATTTAAGGTCGTTGATTAGTTTTCTAAGATGGCCATATTGACAACTTGCAAGAAGAGTATAAATACAAAGGTCATTGCTAACATCTTCTTCAAAAGTGTTTGGGTTCATTTTGGGCTACCGCAAAATATTATTTCAAATAATGATAGTAGTTTCTTGAGTACTTTTTTTGTCTATCGTATGGTCACTGATGGACACCAAACTCACAAAATATACTTCCTTCCACCCCCAAAATTATGGAAAAATGAAGGTGGCCAACAAAATACTTATTCATCTTCTAAGATTGTATAACTCCAAACATGCATGCACATGGGATGAAATCCTTCCTTATGTTCAACATATATATAACATATCCATCGACAAATATATTTACCATATCCCTCTTCAGGTGTGCTTGGGGTTCCAACCATTGGCCTCCATTGATGTAGCTCTTCCCATTTTATATTCATAGGAAGAGACCTCTCATGCTCAAACTGAGGTAGATAGAGAAACCAAATTTGTTGAACGAATCCAAAACATTAAACAAAAGGTTCATCATATCCTACAGAAATCCAATTCCAAGTACAAGTAGTGACATGATCAACATCGGGTTCCACACAAGTTTTAGTTTGGTGATAAGTGTTGGAATTATTGTCATTGATGTCAATGGATGTCATATTACTGCATTACAATACAAACATCATTTCCAATGTTTATTTATATATATAGGTTTACAAGTATATTAAAAATGGGTGCATGTGAAAAAGTAAAAAGTGAAATGGTGGTTTCAAACCCATGGGTTTGTGTATTTTCCCATGGTATTTGGAAAAGTAAAATAAAAAAGGAAATTATATTTTTTAATTAATGAACATGTCCCTTCATGAATGGTTATGAAAAATTATAAAAATAGAAAGTATTAAGAGAAATTTTGTGTGTGAAAAATGGATGAGAAAAGATTGAATATCATTCCAAAAGGGAAGAGTTATGAAATTAGTTTTAGGTCATCTTGGCATCTTCACTATAATTTATTTTCTGGGTTGTTTCAGACCTTGAAATTTTGAACAAGTAGATAGATATCAAGGTACATGTGATAAAAAAATCATATGTTGTTTCTCTATTAGTTCATAGATATGCCTTGTGGATGTTAGGGTTCCTGAATTCTATTGAAATCAGTTTCAAATAGGTCAGCTTGGAACCTTCACTATAACTTATTTTTTGGGACATTTGAGACCTTGAAATTTTGAAGAGATGGAGGTGAGATATTTGGGTACATGTGGTAAAACATTAATATGTTTTTTATTTACACTTTCAGAGATATTCTCTATGGACGTTAGGGTTCCTGAATGTTCCTAAAATTAGCTTCAAACATGTCATTTTGGCCTTTTCTTTATAACATCTTTTCTTGAACACTTCAGACAGTGAAATGTTTACAAAATATAGGAGACATACGGAAGTACCTCAGATAAAAATTTCATATGTTTTTTTGTTTCCTTTTCTGAGATATGCTCTATGAAAGTTAGGGTTTCGAAATGGTCCCGAGATCAGTTTCAAATAGGTTAGTTTGTAATTTTCACTATAACTTGTTTTTTGGGACTCTTCAGATTGTGAATTTTTTTACATAAAAGAGGATCCATACCGAATTACCTTAGGTAAAAATTTCAGATGTTGGTTTGTTGTACTTTATGAGATATGCTTTGTGAAAGTTAGGGTTTTAGAATGGTCCTGAGATTAGTTTCAAATAGGTCATCTTGGAATTTTCACTACAACTTCTCTTTTGGGACTCTTTAGACTATGAAAATTTCAAATAATAAGAGAGACATACATAAGTACCTCAAGTAAAAATTTCATAATTATATTTGCAAAATTATATGTGTGGCATGTTGTACGAGTTCATTCTTTGGAGTATGCCCAAAATAACAAGATTTTGGAAAGTTACCATTTTGAAATTCAAATTTTTGTTAGACCTAGTAAAGGAAGAAGTAGTGAGTAGACCTAGTGAAGGAAAAAGTAGTGAGTAGACCTTGTGAAGGTAGAAGCAACAAGAAAACTTGGTGAAGGAAGAAGTAGCGAGAAAACTCGGTGAAGGTTGGTGAAACTCACAAATATATTGGTGTCTCTTGATAATTTGGTGCTCAATGGTGGGGATTGGTGTCTCTAGTATATTGGTGTCTACAAATATCTATAAGAGTAGGTTGGTTTCACTCAAACAAAGAGATTGGTGTTTATTTCTAAGTTGGTGCTTAGCGATGGGGATTGGTGTCTACAAATATTTGTAAGAGTAGGTTGGTTCCTACTAGGATTTTTACTAGTGGGAAATTGTGTCTCAAGTAGGTTGGTGCTTACAATTATTTGTAACAATAGGTTGTTACCTACAAATAATTATAAAGAAAATATTCGTGGTTTTCTCCCGAAAGGGTTTTCATGTAAATATTGTGATCCATGTTTTGTAGTTAATAGATCTCATATTTGATTGTTTTCATATGGTTGATGAATGTTTGAAAAAGTAAAAATTTGTCTTATATCTATTCACCCCCCCTCTCAGTATAAGTATGTGGTCAAAAATTGGTATCAGAGCCAATTCCTTTAGAAATATTCTAACCACCAGAAGGTAGATCTTGGGAGCAGACATGGAAATGGAAAACCATACTTCAAAAAATGAATTCGAATCAAAAGAAATGATGGATTCATAAGAGGAAAAAAATGTTAAAAAAGATGAGAAAGTAGATATTTAAAAATAACTCATTTGTGCCTTAATAAAAATAAAGAAGCTTAAGAAAAATAATTTGAAACAAAAGGAGTAGTTGCAAAAATATGAAGAGGAGGATCGTGATGCAAAAACAAAAATGTCGCAAAGCCTTGAAGAAACAAAGAATATTAGTATCATCATAAAGATTTAACTATAAAAGGTAAAATGGATGGAAGAAGTGGTGAGAATCCAATTGAAGGAAAAGGAAGAAAATTGCGAGAAACTGGAAGATGAAATTGTTTCCTTAAGAAATGAATTAGAGAATTCAACTGCCCAATTGAATATAATCTTGAAGTTTGAAAAGAGAAATAAAATATTAGATGATATCATCAAATTCCAAATATCACCACACATTGAAATTTTTCTTGGCTATGATAAGATTCAGATGACCACCAAAGAATATTCAAAAGATATATAGCCAAAGAATAAAGTAAATGAATGAAAATATAAAATATATATTGATACACAAATATCCATCAGTAATGAAGTCAATATGAAGAGAGAAAATATTTTTCCAAAGAAAATCAATCTTTCTCCCAAAGACAAAAAGGTTTCATGCATATGCTATTTAATATATAACAAAGGAAAGAGTACATTGATCATGATCATAATACTCTTTGGTCATTAAGAAATATATTAAATATCAATATGAAATAAATTATTTTGTAATGATCACTTTGTTCATAAACCAATATATTATATAACATATGCAAGAAATGATCATGTATGAAGAAAAACATAAGTACTTATGGGTTCTCAAATAGAAACTATAATTCATTTTCTCTGTTATTTGATTACAATGTAGTATGTTAAAAATCAAACAACTATGGGCACATAGCATGTTTTTGTGTAATTGACCTAGTGGAAACTTCTAGACAAAACAAGGAAGAAGATATCCTTGCCAAAAAAAAGAAAGAACCCATAGGAGTTTGGAAAAGGAAGCAAGAGAAATAAAAGTAGAAGAAGGAGGAATCTATGCTTGTGCAAACTTCCCTTCATGCTCAAAACAAAGGAAACAAAAGGTACATTCAAAATGGATTCTCAAGCGACATGATAGAGGCAAGAACAAGTTTCTCACTTTGAAGTAAGTAAACAAAGGAAGTGTAACATTTGGAGATAATGCTACCAAAAGGATAGTCGTAAAAGGTACTCTTAGTCTTGATAATGGAAAGAATAAAACAAAGAATATCTTGTATGTTGAAGGTTTGGAACATAATCTTCTCAATGTTAGTCAAATGTGTGATGAAGGAAACACTCTCACATTTGATTCTCAAGGATGTGAGATAAGGAAGAAAGGCTTGGGAATATTAGTGGAAATGCATATATAACCTCAAATAATGTATATATCCTCAACGAGATCAAGGGAGAATTTTTTTATATGGGACAAATGGATGAGAGTTCGTTGTGGCATAAATGAATGGGCATATAAAATTTGATAATCTAGTAAAAATCAACATCAAACAAGAATTCAGAGATATTCCAAAGATCGTTAAACCTTCAAACACTCTTTGCAAGCAATATCAACATGGGAAAAAGATAAGATAAAGCTTCAAATCAAAGGAGTAGTCAATAATGAACCCATTGGAACTCATTCATACATATCTTTGTGGGACAACAAGAACACAAAGTCTACAAGGTAAAAATTACTTCATGTTTCTCCACTAGCATATTTGGGTCATTTTGCGATGGTTTTTTCAACACTCTTGCGACGTTATGTCGTTGACATTGTGATGAATCTGGAGTCTTTCAAACGTCGTTTTATGTCACGTGGTAATTGCGATGAACTTGAATAACTTCGTAAGAGCAAAAACATAGGCAATTGCGACAAAAAAGAAATATCGTCACCAATACAACAATATAGGCAAACTATGTGAAACCAACATTTTGTCTCAATTGCGACGAACATTGCGACAACAAATTTCGTGGTTTATATATCAAAATTTTCGCAATAATTTAATCATTCGTTGCACTGGTGACGACAAATTTTCGACAACTTTTCGTTCTTTACATAGCAAAACCGTCGCATCAATTGAAGTCGTCATCGCGTGTGCGACGACAAATTTTCATTGTTTACATAACAAAACTGTTGCATCAATTGAAGTTGTCATTGCACGTGTGATGACAACTTTTTCGTTTTTATATAGAAAAACTGTCTCAACAATTGAAGTTGTCGTCGCACATGCGATAAGAACTTTCTGTTTTTATACAGCAAAACTGTCGCAACAATTGAAGTTGTCGTCGCATGTGCGACGACAACTTTTCATTTTTTATATAGCACAATTGTTGCAACAATTGAAGTTGTCGTCGCATAGGCGACGACAAATTTTTGTTTTTATATAGCACAACTGTCACAATAATTGAAGTTGTCGTCGCATATGCGACAACATCTTTTCGTTG
>SNQJ01S0059625.1:75031-97462 GCA_010110895.2 Picea sitchensis | reverse complement strand
CTTACACTTTAATAACATAGTTGAATTAAAATTATTATTTACATTAATTTAATCCATTTTAACTTTATAATTTTATTTGTCTCTGCGTATGCATGTAGTTAGGTGCATATACTTTGTCTTCTATATTGCTCACGACCCTTGGCTCCTAACTGCAAAATTCCCACTTAAATTTTGTATTTCGGGGTTTCCTTATGCCCGATGCCGAGAGTCTCCTGCCCTCACGGATTCTCGATCTCCGATATGTTCCTAGCGCTTTAGCCCCTAAGCTATGCTCGCGATCCACATGACCGTGCCTTGTAACCGCAGCTTTATTCCTTATCGGGATTTCAGATATCGCGCTATCGATTTGCATGAATCCTGTGCCTACGGAATTCCCGATATCCCGATACTCGATATCTCGATACCCGATGAGCCTCTTCCTTGCGTGTTAGCCTTTCCGGCTACACTGAGGTCCATGTGACCTGCAGCTATGTGACCATAGTCCTAACTCCTGTCGGGATTCGGGTTTTCTCACAACAAATATTCGACGCATATTGAATCCCGAATCCCCGATCTCCGATTTTGTGATATAATTAAGTCTTAATTAAACGGTCATTAATTAATCCTTAACGAAGGTTTAAGTGTTAAGTTAATTACATCGAGCTTTCGGGGTTCGTGAGTTCTCCTGACCTGATTTTATCGTCACCGAGAATCTTGAAATGTCGTTCCCTGATGCACGNCCACGTCACCACTGCCTCGTGTCATTCTATCGGGTATCGTGAAATCACGACTTCCAATGCAACCATTCCTTTGTATGAAAAAGCCCGAAATGTTGAATCCCAACTCCTTCAGATCCTGGGACATGTGTCCCTCCAATCAAATGGCTCCGTTCTCGCATCAGGAAATCGCGGATCGTGATTCCGTTGTGCATGAGTTTCACAACCCCGGAAACTCCGATATGTTGAACCCCGACTCCTCGGGATCCTCCGACACGCGTCCTCGAAGTGAACGGCTCAAATCTCATTGGGAAATCGTGGATCACGATTTCCTGTTGCACAATTTCTTTACCCTCAAAAACTCTGATGCCCCCAAGCACCGACTCGCTAGGATCTCATGCCACGCGTCCTCGTCGATGGACGGTTCATAACTCCCGTCGGGATATCGTGAGTCGCGACTCCATCATGCGAGCGTTCTATGTCATCGAAAACCCCGATGTCTCGACTTCTCGGTTGGCTAACAGCTGGCCTCCACTACGCCTCTGTCCTCCTTCTCTACCGTGATGACAGCTGGCCCCCACTCATCGGGGTTTCACGGATCGCGAATTCGAAGTGCCTAAACATCATGTCCACGGAATTCTTGATTTCCTTATGGGGCCAGACGTTGAGGGTTTTCGATGATTGCCACCTGTCTCACAGATGGACGGCTTTGATTGTACCGGGATTTTCCCTACGGATTTCTCGACTCTTCCCAGATGATGGACACCTTTCCTTCACTCTGGCTCTAGTGGTCCCACCATGCTTACGTCACCATCGGGATATCGCAGATCGCGATTCCCAGTGACGCAGTTTCCTTATCTTTGAAAACCCCGATTTCCTGATCCACGACTCTACGGTATCCTCTGACACGCGTCACACACAATGGACGGTCCAGATCTGATCGATAAATCGCATATCGCGATTTCAACATGCATGAGTCTCTTGTCTCTGGAAACCCCGATTTCCCGATCCACGATTCTACGGGATCTCCTGACACGCGTCCTGCACAATGGACGGTCCAAATCTAATCGGGAAATCGCGTATCGGGATTTCAACATGCATGAGTCTCTTGTCTCCGGAAACCCCGATTTCCTGATCCACGACTCTACGAGATCTCCTGACACGCGTCCTGCACAATGGATGGTCCATATCTGATCGGGAAATCATGTATCACGATTTCAACATGCATGAGTCTCTTGTCTCCGAAAACCCTGATGACTCAGATTTCTCGATGACTCCTCCTGTGCACGCTAGGGCTTAAACCCCGCACAACTTGTCTAGATCTAATGGCTGATGGGATTTCATCCGAGATCTGACGACACAGATCCGTTCTCCCGTGTAACAGACAACTCTTCTTTGAGATAATGATTAATTTGCATGAAACATTACGTAATGTAAAAATTTCTCTCCTTGGCACGTTTGAAATTTTATATGGGTCTATGGTTCTTGAAATTTTCACATTATTACAATCATCGAGGCTTAATATAGGCAAATAGTTCACACTATTCTTGTGCGGTACAAGTCTGCTAAATTTCCTTTTTCCGACTGTGCATCGGCAGTTCCTCATTTAGGTAAGTTCGAGGTGAAGTAGGCCTTTTCAAGGTCCAACAAACATCTTTTGCATTTTATTTAGTATGGTTCACGTAATTATTGAATCTTACCAGTTTCAAGCCTTCCAGAGAAGCTGCCCTCGACATTTTCATCGGTTTCAGGTGTCTATACCACCTGAAACTTCATTAACAACATTACCCAAATAAAATTTACGTTATGACTTCTCTTTTCCGTGCTCAATAGCTTGGATACCATACTGTATCATGTATCAGTTCCATTTAGTCAAACTGAACGCATATCTCCTACAGGTTAAGCGTGGTTGGAGTTAACACTCCTGGTTTCAGCCCTTAGGCCCCAGATTTCGAACTAAGACGCTTTGATACCATATGCAATGCCCATATACTTCTATACATCATTAAGATTCATAAATGATTTATTTGGTAAACTAAAACAATATCTTCTCAGCATAATAGTGATTCTCATAACAACAACTTGAATAACTTAGATTTATCAATAAATACTGATTTCAGGATAGAAAGAAACAAATACATAACTTAACAAAGTACCTGGTTCTGATGCTAATTGTTGTTGCTTTCCTGCTGCCTGCTGCTACACAGATAAACCCTACCACAAACAAGCAAATAACTTCCCAAAACTACGGTCCTCCCTGCCAACTAGGAAAACTACCTAGCTCCGGGATATCTACGGATATCCTGGCCCTTCGTGCCCAAAACCTCCAGCAACTCGGTGCCTCCCCTGATCACAAGCCACAATCCAGCACACTCTATTCCTTTCTCCCATCAAGCCAACAGTTCACAGAGAATACAACAGGCTCCCAACCAATACCACAGTGCACAACAAATACCACAGTGCACAGCAAATACCACAGTGCACAAAAATTCTGCTCCCGACAATACGCAATGGATCTCGGCCAATACAACTGGCTCAGCAATACAGTCCGCATCATCCATCCCCCTCCGAATGGTGCGCACATCCCCCTCTTCCCGTCCTTTATTCCTCCCTTCCGACTCACACAATTACTCCACAACCACCCCTCGTCCTCCGTCCTTCGTCCCTCCATTAATAGTTTTTATCATCTCGGGATTTCTGGGCTCCTCGCCCTACATACGCCACCATTTTATAACATTTTCATTGATATTTTAAATTGTAATTCTCAGGTCATTAAATGTGGTCAGCAGTTAATTTATTATTTTGTTAACTGCAATTATCCCTTAATTAAATCTTACTTAATAATCTTTAACCATTTATCAATTTAGGGTCGTTACAAGCACAAGGTTCCTTATAACTCTTGGTCTATGAAATCGTGCAACAGTTCAACGACGGGTAGGGTAGGACAACGATGCAGAGGAGAAGAGAATGCCCACTGGACAATAACAAGTATCCAGAACATACAAAGATATAACCTATGTCCATTTCATTTGATGACAATGCCAATGGGAATTCAGGCTTGAGGCATAACTTATATCACCTAATCAACCATAGAGAATATATCTTGGCATAATGGCCACCCTAAGACCAAATTTTGAGATATGTTGATGCCAATGCCATAAAAATAAGCCCATGAACAATTAATAAACCCACGACCATGACTCTGGAAAATACACAGTGAGCAAAAGGAAGTCTGAAAAGTATACACAACAACCACATAGCATCTTGAATGCGACTGGACATGGTTACCCTCATAACTGTTAAGAAGCGTCCAACAAGAATAATAGAGAGAAATGCTCCAAAAACACAGAGTGATAATACCCATATCCACTCAAAAACCACAGAGATCCATCACGATTTTCATCAACAACCAAACAAAATATTTTACTTGCAAAATGAATAACCACACAGTCATTCCAGAGAGAAAAAACCGCGCATTTACATAGTTTACAATCTCAGGAAAACACAAACTAAAGAATTATTGAGCCATCGTTCATTCATGCACAGACCATAATTCATGGATGGGTGAAAAAGAACCATACCTATAACCGATAGCTTAAAAGGCGTGAGTTGGCCGAGCATTTCCTTTCGAGATTTGGATCTTGGAGACTAACCACCAGCAAAATGAAATGAAACAATAACCATACTAGGGTGATGGCCCGATGGGGGAAATATGGAGTGACATGAATTTAATTCACTTCGCTTCCATCTCCTCTTCATTCAATTTTTATGTACACAGTACACAACAACCAACACTCACTAATACATTTAACCATGTCATTAATTCCAAACCATTTAAATCTGCGACCACATTTCTTGCCAAATGTTCCACCCAAAACATGCATATTAACTATTGCCAAACTTCCATACCGTACCATATGTATTTCCATATCAAATGTGCCCAATATAACTGAAATGAAAATCACATAGCCACTAACCATTAATAGTTAGGATTAACACTAACTTTTCTTCATTTTATTTTCACATAACTTCTAACATAGCATAACATAGGCCCTTTCTTTCGGATTTTTTTTGGTAAGTTTATTCCCTTTTCTTTAGTTTATGTTGTTACTAACATATTTCTTGTGCAGGTGTAGCCAGGTAATAAATCATGGTGACATGATCAAACATAGAAATTGTAAATACATTCCAATCATAACATAAAATTAAAGCTTCAAATAACATAACATCCCATAAAATGCATCATCCTCTTGCCACTATGTTAAAAAAGAAACAAAGATTGTATCATCAACCATATAATATCCTGTAAGAAACATCGAAACAACATAACATGTGTGATATGACTATCTCCGAGCCTCCAGTATACAAGGGGGTCCCACCTACTAGTATTATATATCATGAGCATAGTTTAAATAATGGGTTTTAGCAATACTTTGCGGGCGAAATTTCTCGTTGCAATTTTTATCGTCAACAAACTGGCGAATCCACATGGAAATATATTTACAATAGATTAAGAACTCTTAATGTATGGTTTTTCAGTCCAAGAACAAAAAATAAAGAATATATAACCAGAATGATTATGCAATAAGGGTAAGTGGGCGTATTTAATGGAAAAATGATGGGGAATTTGGGAATAACTCATGGAAAATATTAAGTATGAGGGGGTTTATCTCTGTATGCATAATCCTTCAACCATAAATTGCTATCGACTTTCAAGGATAATTTTTTTTTTATGGACTTGCTCTTTTGAATCTCAAATGGATGAAGAAATGGAAAGCATAAGCGAGAAGAAACCAATTTTCTCATAAGACAACAGTGAAAGAAGATAACAAATTCAATGATGCCTTTAGGGGGAACATCATAACAACCATGTAAGCTTGATTTTTATTGACTAACAATACCCTGCAAGAGTGTCGTTGTGGTAGAACTGATCCAACATCTTATTCTTGACAAAAAATTGAAATTGAAAAGAACAAAAGCAATAAATGTCATAACAGAATGAAACCACAAAATATAGAACAACATAAAATAAAATGGTGGAATTGCAAATAGCAGAAGGAAAAATCCTAAAACAGAGGCAGAATTGAAAACTATTTAAAAGGTAGAATTGAAAAAGCCATAATAAAACTACCCAAAAAAAGAGAAAACATAACTTAACTTCTAATATACAGAACAATCCAATCAACGTTAAACTTTTCAAGATGGTTCCACGTAGTGTTTTAAGTGATAACTATTAGTGCTGTAGGAAAACAATTTCTCTTGTAAATATTTTAGAATGTAAGAGTTTGTACCCAGGGCAAAAGCGATCTTGAAAGGACCCAACCATAATTTTTGAAACTTTGAGTGTCTTCCCTTATCAGCATGAGCTGAATCCCACAACAATACTTTCTCATTGAATTTAAATTTGACACTCTTGACACTCTTGTTGAAATACTTCTTAATAGTCTGTTGTCTCCTTTTTATATTATATCTAAGGAAAACATCCTTTGCTCCTCTAAAGCTGGGAGTGCATTCATCCTTTGTGAAACATCAAAAGAATTTAATTCTTCGATATGTAGCATTAACCTTAAGGAGGAAAGTTCCAACTTAGTAGGAATAATGACTTCTTTACCATAAACAAGATGGAAAGGAGTGCAACCAGTGCTCACCTTGGTGGTAGTTCAATCTTCCCAAAGGGCATAAGTGAGGAGAGTATGACATTGGCGAGGCTTATCTTCGATGAGACTTTTGACGATTCTCACCAGATTCTTGTTGGTAGACTCGACCTGCCCATTTCCTTGGGTATAATAAGTTGATGGTGTGAAATTTTAACCCCCAAATTAGTTAAAAATTGGGTCATCTTAGAATAAATAAAAGCAGGACCATTGTCTGTAATAATTTTCAACGGAAGACCAAATCTGGAAAAAATGTTATTTTCGAGGAAAGAAATCACCTGATCATCTGTCGAATGTTTAAGTGGGACAAATTTATCCCATTTTGTAAAATAGTCTATGGATGTCAAAATAAAGACTTGTCCTGCTGAATATAAAGGATTAATAGGACCAATAAAATCCAATCCCCACTTTGAAAAAGGAAAGTTTGGGAGGACAAGTTGTAAATTTTTGGCAATTGTCACAAGATCTCAAAAAAACATAAGAGTCACGAAATATTGAAGGCAAGTAATATCCTTTTCTAATAATCTTGAAAGAAGTGGTTTTAGTAGAAAAATGACCTCCTACATGAATAACAAAATTTGAAGAACCATGAGTTTCTTGCAACAGTTTTTGGGATTCCTCATTGTTTACACAACGAAGCAACATACCATCAGTAGATCTTCAAAACAAGAAGTATCCTATAATGACGTCTCTAGCAGATTCAAGATTGAGCCTTCTCCTTTGATGAGTGTCTAAGTTGTCTGGACATCTTTGGTTTTGTAAATAGTAAACCAAATTGTTATACAAAGGATTTTCAGACACATGAAGGATCTGATTATCAATGTAGAATAGTGTTGATAGGGAACTATAATGTTCATCAATTTATTCACTATTTTCAGCATGCTGACCTAAGTGAAGGGCTAGGTCACGTCGCTTGATAGTGGAAGAAGTGATGATATTTAAATCATGCTCCTGGATCTTGGCAAGCCAATGTTCAAGCTTCCCTAAAATATAAGTCTGTGAGAGAAAAAAATTGACAGCAAGTAAAGGGACGTTTACCAACATATGATTACCTAAGATGAAGTGGAGAAACTTTTCAACAGCTTTAACAAGAGAAAAAGCATGTTTTTCAATCAAATAATATTTAAATTCTTCATCAGACAAACTTTGACTCATGTAATCCACTATTTTTCATTACCTTGGTCATCACCTTGCATGAGGATAGCAAAAACTTCTTCCTCTGTGGCATTAGTATATATCAGGAATTCTTTCTCAAAATTTGGCTTTGCCAAAACCGGTGTGAAACTGATTGCTTTCTTGATCCCTACAAAAGCATTATTGACATCATTTGTCCAAGAAATATAATGATATTGCTTAAGCAGATTATGAATCAGTTTGACCATTAAAGGAAAATCAGGAACAAACCTACGGACAAAATTAATAACACCCATAAAATATTGGACCTCCTTGGAAGAGGGAGAAGGAAGATTAAGGATAACATCAATCCTTTCAGGATCAATGTTTATTCTCAAATTAGAGACAATGTGTCCAAGGAGCTTGCCCTTGGTAACGCTGAAAATAGAATTAAAAGGGTTTAGAGAAATGCCAAATTTCTTGCATTGCATGAGAACTCTTTTAAGATGGTCAAAATGATGTGATCGGTTTTTAGAGTACAGAGTTAAGTCATCAATATAGATCTAAATGATCTTACCAATCAAATCGTCAAAAGTTATTTGCACAGATATTTGAAAAGTGACACCTGCATTAGATAAGACAAAAGGAATATGTTCATAAGAAAAGGTGCCCCAATGAGTAATAAAGGTGGTTTTATATTTTTCTTCCCTATTTACCTTGATTTGATTGTAACCAAAAAAATCGTCAAGTAAGGACATCATCTGTGAACCTACAGCTTGCTAAAAAATCATTTCCATATTAGGGAGAAGAAAGTGATCTTTTATACTAGCTCAATTCAATGCGTGAAAATATATGCATAATCTGATCTGACTAGTTATTTTCCAAACGGGAACCAAGTTGGAAACCCATTCATAATACTTGAACGGAAAGATGATTCCATCCTTCAAGAGTTTTTCCAACTCCTTTCGAATAGTTGCTTCTAGTGCAGGGTTGATAGGCCTTTGTTTTTTCCTAACTGGTTTTATGCCCTCCTTGATAGGAATGGCATGTTATATAAGAGTAGTATCAAAACCACGAAGATCCTCATAAGACCAAGAAAACATATCTTGAAATTCTCCAAGCAGTTTGGAAAACTTCATTTTCTCTTCATGAGAACATTGGGCACCTATTTTAACATTATTTGGAGACTCGGGTGTTCCAATGTTTAAGGAGATGGTTTCACCCACCTTCCTTTTTTACTCCTCTTCTTTATGTTTCTCTTTATTTCCTACATCACTCGATGAAAATGAAATCTCTAGAGGATTCAAGCTCTTAGGAATATTGTTATCTTCCATGGATATAATTTCCTTTGGCTTATAAGGTTAATTTTGAATGAAAGAACAGATGCTCTCATTGCTGGGGAATACCTGCCATGATTCTATATTATTAGGGATATGTGGACAATATAGATATTGAAAAGTACAATCAGGTCTATGTGGCAGAAGTTTCCGATTAGGAGAGGCTTCAAAAAAAACTAACTAATCATCCATTGGGTTCAATTCCCTCTTAAAATGAGTAATGTTGAAAGATAGTAGGTTTGAGATAAGTGCCCAAATAGTTTGGGTGTATCGTTTCATCAACTTGTTGCTAGGAGAGTATATTTTATGTACAAGGTTCACAACAAGCTCGGAATCCCCAAAAACTGTAAGGTGACCACAACCCATATTATAGGAATTTTCAATGCCTAATAATAAATCTTCAATTCAATGACATTGTTTGTGCAAGAAAACTCCAACCTATAAGAAAATTTATGAATTTTCCCCACACAAGAGTACAAGATAATGTCATCTTTGTTTCCTTCATTAGAGCATGAACCATCAGAGTTCATGTGCCACATATTTCCGTCTAAGTCAATTTGTTCCAAGGGAGTGTTATCCTCCTAATAAAAAATGGAATACACCCTTAGGTCATCTTCGATATAATTCACATTAGGTTAGGGAACACTTTCTATGTAAGGTGAAATCCTTCCCTCTCTAAGGAATATGATGTTTTTACCATTCCGAGTTACAGATAAGTATGTCCCGTCGAGTGAGAGGTATCCACCCGTCAAAGCTTGCAAATATATTCCTAAGATGATTGAGTAATTTCTTACTGGCATATCAATTACCTGAATATTAAGCGTTGTCCTTATTTCAGGGTGTGCACACAAAACCATGGTCACGTATTTGATTTCACCTATGGTTGTTTGTTGTAGAATATTATAAGAGAGAATGCTTCTGGCATTTTCATTTGTACAAGACAATCCTAGATCTTCCATAATAATATTTGACATTACACTTGGGCCCAAAATGTCGTCAATGAGGCAACAATGGGCGATATTGTTTATAATATTTACAGAAATATAAAAAGGGGGGTTTTCTACAGGGTATCTAAAGTTATGTACACCCAATTTATTTACAGACGAATCCTCTTCATTTACCTCTTCATAGAGGTTGTCTACGAAGGAATATTTTCCTTCCATGAATTGTTTTAGATGCCTCTGTTGTTTAGGGACTACAACCATGTCCAGAAGGGTTGCATCTTCTTTGATGTTGGCCAACTGATTTAGAATATTATATTTGGAAGAGGGGAGAGTGGAGATAGTTCCTTAACTGTTAGGATCCTTAGGAACCTGAATAGTAGAAGTTGGTGAGGATGAGATCGGGCTAGAAGAATTGTAGAGAGGATCATATTTTCCTTTGGGAGCATAGGATTTGTTCCTAGTATTGATGATCATGACATCTTCTAGCTCTGCAAAATCTAGGACAATGATGGTAGTTTCTAGTCTTTTACCAAATATCTTATCTTTGACACTCTTCTTTACATCACATGTGGTTTCCTCACGGTGATCCTTGCAAAAGTAACACCAACTACGAGGCATGATATCCTTAGGGTGAAATTTATCTTCATTTGGGGGGTGCAAAAGAGGATGAATCTCCAGGGGTAAGAGGGGAGACATTTCCATTTCGATCATACACTATCATATGATTATTCATGTCCTGTACAAGTTGTAAGAGGGAAGACATGGATGTTTGTTTAATTGATTCTCCCTGAGGAAGGCCCGTTCTTTCAAGATGGTCTTCATACTCTAAACAAGTATGTAGAGTGGAACCGAGGTTATCAATGGATTTTTCCTCAAGCCTATGACGGTAGGGGGGAGGTAATGAATTATAATAATGCATGAAATATTCTTGGTTCTGAGGTCGAATGAGTTTAGTAATTTGATTGTATAACTTGGTGAAACACAAATTGAAGGACTTGATGGTTTCACCATCCTTATAAGAAATGTTATTGTATTCTCATAACTGCTCAACTGGGCTTTTAGATTTCCCATAGGTGGATTTGAACCAATAGACTAGATCCTCACAAGTATATAGAATATTATGAGGAAGGTCAAATAAATCGGTCCCAACCTTCCCTTCCAGGGAATTGAAAAATAAGTGCATGCAAGTATCATTGTCATTAGCTCCTATGTTGTGATAGGCATTATAAAATGCCACCAAGTGTTCATTTGTAGTGACAATGTTATTCCCTGAAAACCTAGGAAGATGTTCTTTGAATTTAGGAAGTGGAAGAGTAGCAGGTGCTAGGTTAAGATGAGAGGAAACATGCCACAGTGTGGTTGTAGCATCTTATTCAAATTGAAAAATCCCATACTTTTTAATGACTTTGGTGAGGTTTGTGGTAGATTGGACAGGGACTTGGTGACTATATAAGCTACCAATCACTGACGAAGATGAATACTGAGATGAGGAAGCAATTATAGTTCCACCAGAGACACCACTAGATGCCATCTTGTGGATAATAGGTAAGGGAGAGAAAGACGAACTGAAAGAATCAGACAAGGCTCTTCTTAGAGGACTTTTTTGGGTTGATAACACAACATTCCTTCTTCATATTTCAACAATAGGATTAGTTTCATGTGATAAGCCTCTTCTTCTCCTAGAAACATGAGGGTCTAAGGACATGAAAAGAAGGTCAAAGATGAAGGAAAAAGAAAGTTATGGTTGATTGCTAGTCTGTCTATGTTTACTTCCCAATGTTCTTGGGCACTTATGTCTTGTTCAATTGTTGCCCATGAACGATTAAGCTCAGCCCGAGTATTAGCAGTGTCTAAAATGGTGTTAAACAAATTTAAAGAAATGTTGGTCTGATCTTGAAGATCGGGATCAATATTAGGTTGCCTTGCAATAGGTATAGTCATTAAGAAATGAAACAGTCAAAGAATCAATATAAAAAAAATAGATGTATTCGATGATAATCAAACATAAAAATCAACCAGAGAGATATTGAAGATCTCCCAAGTATGGTTGCCAAATAAATGTTGAGGAAAATATATGAAAATATCTTACTCAATCATTTTATATCTTACTTGTCTAAAGCAAGATAGACGGGAATATCACCCTATGTTTAAAACCATCAAAAATTGTGTCCTAATCCACAATTATTGGTTACAAGTACTTAAGATGATTTTTTAATAAATGAAACTTTGCTGAAAAATTAAATATTTATGTAATTTTCTTAGTATAACAGATGCATAAATAAATGTAGAGACATAAGTAGAAACACCAAGTCAATAATCAAAACATATGACACATAAAGCATTCGTTTATTCCATTCCAATTTATCAAAAGACTCGTTCTCTTTGCAAACTTCCCTGAGGAAGTTTGGACCAAAGTCAAACATAGATGTCCCCGATGAAAACCATACAAAAGGACTTCTCACAGAAAGAAAAAAACTGAACTTTAAAATATGGATTAGCTTGCCATAGATTTCTTCCCACTCGACTCTCCACAATAGCCTTTATCAGTCATGAAATTTAATTCAAAAACAGACAAGTCTACACAGACTATCAAAGATAGATCAACACTTGTGAAAAACAAGTTTCTGAATGATGTAATTCAGCCTTGAATCTTGTTGTCTACAATAGGACCCTGCTATCATAAAACATAATTAGGCCTTCACTGAATTAAAGAATGAATGAAAACTGAATTATATCAATAAAACTCAAGAGCATACCTTAGTATGCTTTCTCCTTCTATTCTCCTCCTGTTTCTCCTTCTCTTTTTTCCTTTAAGAAATCAACGTTAGTTGAAGTAGTTAAACTACCTCTTTAGTTAAGTTAACTAAAATTCAACCAACTTTTTAGTTAAGCGGGAAAAGTAATAAAATAATAATAAGGGTCTTTTATAAATAATAACTAGTAAGTGGGACCCCTTGTGACACCCTTTAGTTTCTTTAACAAGCATATACAACTAGTTAATCAATCAAGCAGATCCTTCCTTGTGGATCCCATCATCACTCTCATAATTTGACAATTTATATCAATGATAATTGAAACTATATCCACAAATATAATATCCATATATCCAAAAAATAGCGTGCTTTCCAAAAATTTCAGAAGTCAACTATTCTCAACAATCAATAAATAAAAACACTTAAAACCCATATTTTCCACTCTTGGAGGCAATCTTCCCGTTGTTGTTGTTGTCTCCTTTTGATTTATCTAAATTTTCCTTAGGCTGTGTTGAGCCTTTGGGCCTAATATCACTGATAACATGAGATAAATCATCTCTCAAATGCATGCGGGATGACATGGATTTGGCAGAGTCACCTGAGGGAGACGAGGGGGAAACAATGACTTTTCTTTTATCAAGAGCATGGTGGGCCTCGATTTTTAACCTTTTACTTGTGTGGGAAGAATGTACCGGTGAGTTGGCACGAACATCTTGGACAGTTTGATTAATAGGTGGAGGAGCAGGAAGAGACAATTTTGGCCAGCCACGATGTTGGGAGACTATCGGGTGGACAATCTCTTGCCATCTGTCACTTTTAGGGACTTCAGGTTGTAATGAGACATGAGGTGGAACTGGGTTACCAGGGATATGTGGGGCTTGGAAGGGAGGCATTTTTGGCCTAGGTTGGACCACTCCTTTTCCAATCCACTAAACAAATATAGCTTGAAATAGTTGGCTCAACTGTTGCAAGTCTACATCAAAATGTATAGAAAACCTTGGCCTTTTAGGGCCCTGTTCTAATTTCCTCTTCCTCTATTACCCCGACCATGGCTACCTCTGCTGAAAAATATCATTCCTTTATGCATTATTGATTAGCAACTAGTTTCTTCAACAACCATATGTGGTATCTCTTTAAATATGAAACAAATTTTGGCTCAACAACACATCAAAATCATGCAATCCAATCCATAAAAATCTTTTAATACTTGTCAATGAGCAGGGGGTGAATAGGTGTTCTGGGATATGTGAGGGATTGTATCGAGTGAAAAGTGGTAATATGAAGGGGAGTATATCACGATTACTACTCAAAAAATCATCAAACAATAAATTGCATTGTAAATCAAAACATATCACTGTAACTCATCCTTGTGCCATCCTTTAACTGTTATAATACAGAGTTTCACTTAACTATGATTCAATTTTAAGAACAAGGAGTGGATAGTGAATATAGGAAAGTGAGGGGACTTGTAATGTACGAAAAAGTGAGAGAATGGTACAGAATAAATGAATATTGTTCATAAAACAAATCAAGTAATCCATAACAAGAACTCTGTATTCAATACCAAACATACCAATACTAATTTAATAATTACTGTGTGTCAAAATTGTTCACTGTCCCACATTCAATTTCTTCAAAACTTCTGAATTAACACAGTCTGTAATCGTACTCATAATCACTATGAATTTCAATAGTCTTGTTAAGAAAATACTTGGTCTTTAATTTGTTTCCTTTCATTTAAAACAAAATCGAAAGAAACACACAAAAACATTGCTCCATCTCTATCCATAATACACCACTATAAAATATCAAACATTGTCCATAAATTCCCAATTGCCCAATAAAACATATACACGGGTCCCTTTTCCAAATTGAACAAACTTCTAACACTTGCCAGATTGCATGCCTTTTTCATTATATCAACCAATAAAACTTCGCAATGAAACCATAACATAAAACTTGATCTTCATCATTGATGATGCAATTAAATAAAACATGCATGATGCCTCCATAATAGATACATAGTGAAACAAAAAAATCACAGTCATCAATTTCCACTATTTTCCATGATCCCGATTGGGACTAGTGAAACACACAATAGTCACCAACTTGCAATTAACACCATGTTTTAAGAATACAACGATCAAAATCATAACGATAAGAGAAAACCATTGACTGCACATTATCACTGATTCCCAATCAAAACCTTTTCAACCAATTTAATCAAATACAAATGATCTAGGTATTCGACGCAACTATCATAACCACTCCATTTTACAACCAATCTTTGACAATCAGAAAGATGCTCAATTTGAGTAAGACAGTTAGGGATTTAAAAAAAAAAATCGGGCTCTTTAACAACGAATACACAGAAGCTATTAAGAGTTTGCTCGATCATCAATAGCATTGAGAGACAGGAGGTCCTCCAAACATATCAACCAATAGAAGGACACCCTTCGATACAAGCATATGGTTCCTTATAACTCCCAGTCTGTGAAATGGTGCAACAATTCAACGACGGATAGGGTAGGACAACGATGCAGTGGACAAGTGAATTCCCATTGGACAATAACAAGTACCCAGAACACACAAAGGTATAACCTTTGTCCATTTCATTTGATGAGAATGACAGTGGGAATGCAGACCCAAGTCATAACTTATATAACCCAGTCAACCATAGAGCATATATCTTGGCATAATGGCCAGCCTAAGACCAACTTCTGAGATACATTTATGCCAAGAGTATAAAAATAATCCCACGACCATGTAATAAACCCATGACCATGACTATGGAAAATACAAAACGAGAAAAAGGCAGTCTGAAAAGCATACAGAGAAACCACATTATAGCCTGAATATGACTGGACAAGGTTACCCTCATAACTGTGATGATGCGGCCAACAAGAATAACAGAGAGAAACCCTCCAAAAACATAGAGCAATAATACCCATATCCACTCAAAAACTACATAGAGCCATCATGATTTTCATCAACAACCAAACCAAATATTTTACTTGCAAAACAAATAACCACATAGTCATTCCAAAGAGAAAAACCATGCATTTACACAATTGCCAATATCAAGAAAACAAAAAATAAATCATTATTGAGCCATCATTCGTTCATACACAAATCATAATTCATGGATGGGTGAAAAATAACCATACCTGTAACTGATAGCTTAAAAGGGGCGAGTTGGTCGAGCATTTCCTTCCCAGGCTTGGATCTCGGAGCTTAACCACCAACAAAACAAAATGCAACAATAACCATACTAGGGTGACGACTCAATGGGGGAAGTATGGATGGATGAGCATTTACTGCACGTCACTTCCATATCCTCTTGATTTAATTTTGAAGTACATGACAACCAACACTCACTAATACAATTAACCATGTCATTAATTCAAAACCATTGAAATTTGCGACCACATTGCTTGCCAAATGCGCCACCCAAAACATGAACATTAACTATTGCCAAAATTCCATACCATACCATATGTATTTCCATATCAAATGCACCCAATATAACTCAAATGAGAACCGCATATCCACTAACCATTGATAGTTAGGATTAACACTAACTTGTTTTCATTTTATTTGCACATAACTTCTAACAAAGAATAACATAGTCCATTTATTTTGGATTTTTTTTTTGTAAGTTTATTCCCTTTGATTTCATTTATGTTGTTACTAACATATTTATTGTGCAGGTGTAGCCAGTTAATAAATCATAGTGACATGATCAAACATAGAAACTGTAAATATATGCCAATCATAACATAACATTAAATCTTCGAATAACAGAACATCCCATAAAATGCATCATCCACCTATCACTATGTTAAAAACGAAACCAAGACTGCATCGTCAAACGTATAATATCATGTAAGAAACATCGAAACAACAACATAAAATGTGTGATATGACTATATCCGAGCCTCCAGTTTACAAGGTGGTCCCACCTACTAGTATTATATATCATTAGCATAGTTTAAATAATAGGCTTTAGCAATACTTTGCGGGAGAAATTCCTCGTTACAATTTTTATTGTCAACAATGAGGATGTCATTCAAATATACGACCATAAATTAATTTGTGAATGGTTGTAGTATATCATCCATCATCCACATGAATTTGGTTGGGGAATTAGTCAAGATGTAAGGCATGAATATCCACTCGAAGAGACCTTATTTATAATTGAAGGTTGTCTTCCATATATCTGTTTTCTCAATTGACATCTAGTGGTATCCTGAATTCAGACCAATATTACTAAAACAAATTTCTCCCTTGAGTTGATCCAAAAGATATTCAATCCAAGAGATTGGGTGTTGGTTCTTTTCTATGATCTTCTTCAAGGCTCTATAATCAATACAAATTCACCATGTCCCATCCTTGTTTTGTACCAGAACAATTGGGCCTTTTCAATGTGAGGATCTTGTTCTAATGTAGCCCTTAAGAATTAGTTCTTGTATCTAGAATTTGATTTCTTCATTCTCCAAATAGAATGCCTATATATAGGGGCATTAGGAAGAGGATCATGGAGTGTCAAATCAATTTATTAATTTACCCGACTGTCCAAATACACCCCAATAGATGAGGCAACGATTTATTTGTTCTCTTCTACTATATTTTCCACCTACTATTATTGTGTAGAGAGACCTTGTGTAGAGGTTTTGGTAGTTGTAGTGACCCTCCCTTCACCTTCTGACAAGACCATAAAGAGGTAAAATCTCATGGTCTGAGATTCCACCTTTTTAAATTACTTCACGGAGATCAAAGAGACCGCAATAGTTGGGACTTCTTCTGGTATCTTGTAGATATAACCTCCCAAATTAACATATCTTCCTGGTTGAGACAACTGATGGTGTATAGTTGAGGATTCATCATCATTGTTAGGTTCAACCTATTGATGGCATATGCTGATATTAGGTTCTTTTGGATACCACTATCAACAATGAAATGGAGTGGGTTCCCCTTCACCCACATCTATGAGTGGAAGAGGTGTTACCCTTCTTCAGGCTCTTCTAGTTCCTCTAGCTAGAATTTTATGGTAGTGATGGTGACACTAGGTTTTGTTTCAATGATATATTTTCCCTTTTCTGGTTCTAAATCAAATTCTGAGTTAGAATATAACCCCGAGGATTTTGTCTCGAAAAACAATGAATGTTTGGAGTGACATTCACCAGTATTGTGCCAAGGTATTTTGTGGAACTTGCACCACTTTCTAGTGTCCTTCTTCAACTTTCCATTACCCTTCTTTGTTGTTGGATTGGAGTGGTTTTCTTGGGGCTAGGAACCCTTTCTCTGTCATTTTCTCTATGAGTTAGGGAAAAATTTACCAGTCTTCTACTGCGATGGGTTTGTAGAACTGAAATCACACTTATTCTTTTTCTTGAAATTCTTCTTGATCTTGACAACATATCGGTAAGAGACTCCTAATGAGGAGACATATAGAAAATCCATATCTATTTGGATGTACCAATGTAGGCCACTATAGTAATTTATAACTAAGTGTTTCTCAGAGTCCTTAGTACCCATATTTTTACTCAAGGTATGCAAGATGTTGGTGTACTCCAACATTGTATGGTCTCTCTCCTAACGCATAGTTATCCATGTTGTGTACTGGTCATCATAGTTTCCAAAAGGGTAGTATTTCTCCTTTAGGGCATCAACAAAATCAACCCAAGTGTGTCATGGCCCAAAAATTGTACATGCATCTTTGGCATGTTACGCACAGTATGTCTCCCACCAATATCTGACATGGGGTAGGGCCTTAAGGAGAACGAAGGTGATTTTTTCACTGTTGGAAAATTTTTGGATAGAGAAATAACCCTTTCGCAGACAACCATTTTTCCAAAGCATCGATCTCTATATGTCCTTCAAATAAAGGAATATCAAATTTAAATTTCACCTTAAAGTGTATCACACCTCTGAAGTGATTGTTGGTTGAATATGCCTATGTTTTTGTTGGAAGTTGTCGAAGGATCTGGGCGAAGTTATCCATCATCTCATTCCTCTTTTGTGTGAGGGATTCCTCGAGAAATAGTTTGATTGGATATCCTTCTTCATCGTCTCTCTTTTATTATTCCATGGAAGGATACCTAGGAAAACTGGAGCGTTCTTCCCCAATCTCAACTAGTTCAAGACCCAACTCTCGGTAGCATGACCTCGTCGGGGACATGCATAGAGAAACAACAAAGAGAAAATTGGTGTGATACCACTGATCTGGATTATATTGAGAATGAAATGAAGGAAAATATATAACAAATATATAAAAAGGAAATGCATAGAGATATTGCAATGAACATAATAATACAGTAAAAATCAAATTATATTAATGGCTATATAGAATACAAAAAAATGTAAGATGCAAAACACACAAGCTATCTAGAATGGTGGTAGCTTATCTCTAAAGAGAGATATGTGTCAGCTATGCTCATTCACAAGAATTTGATTACAAATAGGATGACAAGGTATTTTAACATAAAGAATCAATGATAAAACCATAAAAATCTAAAACCCTAACCGCATAAGATGAAGCCCCAAAAGGTTTGTGCGCCTCGATGTGGTTAGTTGAGATGTCAACTTCCCAGGGGAAAAACATTTTCATACAATATCCATTTGGGGTGCTTGGTACACTGTCAATAAATTTTATCTGAGGAGTACACATTCTGAAGGGCCCAATACAAGTCTATGACATCTATTGGTCGTTTCCATGTCAAAAAAATGTCATTTAGGGCCTCAAAATGACCACATAAATTTGGGACCCGAAGAACTATAGAAAGACTTCCAAGATGTGCAAGCATTCCAAATTAGTGAAATAGGAGAGTAGCCACCAGTACCCACCTGGATCATCCCTGCACTATCACAACAACTATAGAATGAAATGCATTGATCTCCCATCTCATAAATGGATGAACATAGGGGAATAAATAGATTTTGGGTTAGTTCTCTTTCTCATGGGGATTGTATCTATGAAATAAGACATCAAAACAATAGCTGGTAAATAATCCCCATTGATTAAATAACATAGGTAGCCATTGAAATATAAATCAACTCCAATTCAAACTCATAGATAGAGAAAAAAACACAGAAAACAAACAGATTCACACATAAGAACATGGTGTTTTCCCTAGAGACCCAAATGGGAAAACCAACATCGAAGGGATTGCTCAGTTCTCATTTTGACAATATCTAGTTACAATGCAACTCATGGTTTTGTTTGCATCTCCTTCTCTTGGTTAGGAAAATCCCCTTTGAGAGTGATTGTACAAAAATAAATATAAAGAGTTAGGGTAATGGGATGGCCAATAGGCATGCCCTTTCACTTTTTGTTCCTCATTCTAATTTTCTCTCCTATTTGATTTTTCTTTTTCATTTAATTTTATTTTTTTCTCTTCACTACAAGGAAAATAACTTGTATAAGAGGTTATAGCATAGGTTTTTAGTGTTACAAAATTGGCAAAAATTAGCAAAAAAACCTCCGCGAAAACATTCATTTTTGGTAGCGGATGTTTTTGTTGAGATTATAACAGAACTTAATTATAAATAAAAAAATATGGGTGGATGAAGGTTTTAGTGGACTTTTTTCTAGGTTGTACGCTTCATGGTGTATATGTACCAATGCATTCTCAAAAATAAAGAATCGGTTCTTACATTTCACTGAAAGAACCGTGGCAGTCCTAAAATATTGGGGCACCGGTGCATTTATAAATAATAACACATTGGTTCTTTAATAACTAAAATGCACTGGTGGAATCTATGATACCATGTTTCGATGTGTTCTCAAAGTTAAAGCACCGATGTTTAAATTTCACAGAAATCACTGGGGTTGTTCAAAATATATTAGGGCATCGATGCTCTTATAAATCATAACGCAACATATCTTTAGTAACAACAATGCACTAGTCCAATCTATGATACCATGCACCGGTGCGTTATAGGACAAACTCGACCAGTTCATGAAATTTAGAATGCACCGACGTGGAAGTATGATACAGTAGCATCGGTGCACTTTTTTAATTAAACGCACTAGAAGACCATTTTTTATTATTATAATTGTTGTTGTTAAAATATCATTATGATTGGTGTTGGTTAATTATATGTCAGCACTGGTGTGTGTTTCATTACAACACTAGTAATTTTTATCATTAAATGCACCTATGATTTTTAACATTAAATGCATTGGTTTTCATTTTATCTTTTTAAAAACATCGATTTATGAAAGTGTAATTATTGTTATTTTTTAATTCCTTAATTCATAAAAAAATTGACATATATCTTATAATAGTATTCATATAAATTAAATTTTGAGTAGTGTGTTTGGATATGCTATTTGGATTAATTTGTTATATCATCATATTTCTCATCTCTTCATTATAATATTTAATCATCCATATATTTAATCAATGATGTAACATTTCACAACGACATTGGACAACACAATAGAATAAAATAAAATGTGTTTTATTATATATGAATAAGAGGATATTTGTCATGCAAAATGGGACACTTATTGGTAACCCCTTGTCTTTCAATTGGGACACTATGTCCATTACATTAAACAAAATGTTTGATTTTCACAGACAATTATTTCAAAAAATACAACAACTTGCATTGATATCCAAATATATTGATCTTCATTCTTCACTTGAAATGTTGTCATTGCTCGAGCTACTTCCTTGACTTAGGTTATTTGGTAGAATGTTTTGTTTATTGCCTCGATTGTTTTATTCTTCTTTGAGTTCCATCTACAAAAATAAAAATAAAGTGTAATGAGTATATCTACATTGGTGAGAATAATGAAAATTGAAATAAATAATATACATGAATGGAAATTGAAAAGCAATGTACCATATAAATAATTGACTCTTGACTGTGTTAGGGTCCTAACCCGCACATAGGTAGATTAATATATTCGGATGTAATAAAGGTCAATATTAATAAGGGATTTCAATAAAATAGAATAAGGTGGATGTAAGAATACCTAATAGAAGCTTCTGCTTCTAGAAGGATCTTCCTCTAGATGCTGCTCTTGATAGACATATTTAGTATAAATAAGGGTCGAGGGTATGAAAACCCTAGCTTGGAGATTATTGTAACAGAGCGTTGCTTGATTGGAGGTTGCCCCCTCGAAGACGCCTGTGAACATTGCTTTTTGAATCAAAGTGCTATTTCTGTTGTTGTTCTTATATCATTTATGTGTTATTGTGGAGATTATGTTAGATATATTACTGTTATTCTGCCATTTCTAGTTTTTTATTTCTGTTCTGCATATTTATTATATCTGGTATCTTCCAAGTGGTATCAAAGAAATTTACTTGGCAAATATTGTGGGAATTTGTTTTCAGGGTAGAGACCTATTTCAACGTCTTTAAACCACAGAGATCTGTCGTTATGAGCATAAACCCGCGATTGAGGGATTCATACACGCGAGAAATACAAGTGGTTCTTAAGCACACATCTGTTGGCCACCCTTGTAACCCTTGTTGTTACCCCTTCTAGTGGTAGCACATCATACAACACCTATGTACGGATCATCCTAGATCTCCTGAATCCCTCTTCAGATAAACCTATTGACCGCTAGACTGCTATAGTGTCACCGAGAACAACACTCAGGAAGATATGCTCTAGTACCTGGGTAGTTGGGTAGTACGGATAAGGGTACAGTCTATCCTCCTTAGTTAGTGCCCTGAGATATTGGGCCGATTACTACTGTTGGACCCCGCACGTATATCAAAGAGCTATAGCACAGGGAAAACCCTTGTCTGTAGAACACTTGAATACCTAACTTTTGGGGGACAGAAACATAAAAAAATTAAAAATAAACCAGATCTATTTCATCACAATTGTGTTCAGGTTGCTAAGTAAATACACATATCTGGCCAGTTGAGAATTTGGGGATTTCATCATTGTTGTATTCTTCAGACCAGAGT